>JAULBY010023752.1:0-17775 GCA_032358315.1 Ophiocytium majus | reverse complement strand
AACCCCAAGGAGCGAGGGCGGCGCAGCGAGACGAACCGTGCAAGCGCCTGCTGCCGCTGCAGCACGTCAGGAAGAGCACTCAGCTGCGCCTGCAGAGCATCAGCACGCCGGACCTCGGCCCTCTCCATGATGGCGGCCTGCACGCCGCGGCTATTAGTACTTCCGAAGTTTGACAGCAATGTATACTTCAGTACATACAAAGTACTTCGAGAAGTACAGTGCATTACTTTGCAGAGTGCAGGATGTATGTGTATAGAGCGCACTTTTCAGTGCCGCAGAGCCATGTTCCGGGTCTGCCCCCTGCACGTTGCACAAGGTCATGCTGTCCGCACACACGGTGTGTAGGCCGATATTATAATGTACTTCAAAGATATATATATATGCATGTGCACATGTGTACAGACATACGCTACTTTGCAACGTGCAATTTATTTGCACTTATGGGCGTGCGAGAGGCGGTGTACATGTTTTTATGGTCTGAAGTGCGTTCGTATGGAACGCGCACCTTGCAGTGCGGCAATGCCATGTGCCAGGTCCAGCCCTCAAACCACTCTTCACTGGTTCGCACGTAAAAGTGCTTTATCCGAGTTTTATATGTACCTTTATTGCCGTCCGCGTGATGCACGGTGTATAGGCCCGTTTTCACAACGTATATGAAGTACATAGGTACATGTTTACAGATAAATGGTACTTTGCAGTGCGCAAGGGGGGGTGTACGCGCATAGAGCTCCAACATGCTCACCGGAAGGTAGTGTACATGTGTATCTGTATGGAGCGCACCTTGTAGTGCTGCACTGCCACCCCTCCAAGTTCCAGAAGCCAAAATAGTCAAAATGCTCCTCAGCGGCTCGCACATGAAAGTGCTTTGGACAGGCCTGCACATAAACGTACATATACTCAGAAGTACAGTGTAGCTTGTTCCACTCACGCACATGCAGTGTGCACAGGGCTTTCCGCGCCTTTTAAGCAGAGTTTTTGAAATACAAGTACATGCGTGCATGTACATGGTTTCTTATTTTTGTGTATTGTACTGCAGTATTTGAATGGAGCGCACACCTTGTAGTGCTGCAACGCCATGTCCCACGTCCAGCCCTCCACGTTCCAGGCCTCAAAATCCTCCTTGATGGCTCGTACGTACAGCATGGCATTGTGTATCCCACAGCCTGCGCACACCACAGCAAGAAAAAAAGGAAGGACTCTCACCAGTCAGGTTGTGGTGCTCACATGCCTCTGACTCAAACAACATCAGTCCTTGCAGATACAGTCTGAGATACTAGTAGGTACGTAGTACTTCTGCTTGGCCATTTCACTGGAATGCGCTAAAATGTCAATGGCATCACAGCGGTCCAAGTGCAACTCGCACGTTGCGCCCTCAGGTACACGCGCACATGTGCGAGACCGCAGGCCACAGCAGCAGTGCTAACTGCAACAACTTCAACAACTATCTCAACGTCAACGAAAGGCCAGTATTACACCTCCAATGGGCAATGAGGGCGTGGGGCGACCCCGGCTGCGTCGTGTCCCCGTGACGCCCCAGTGGTACGCGCGCATGTGCGAGACCGCACGGCCGCAGCAGCGGGCGCCAACTTCAACAACTTCAACAATGCTCAAAATTTCAACAAAATCCCACTTTTTCACCTCCAACGGCACGGGCAATGAGCGCGTGCGGCGACCCCGGCTGCGTCGTGTCCGTGACGCCCGAGTGGTACGCGGGCATGTGCACGTGAGACCGCCGGCCACAGCAGCGGCGCCAACTTCAACAACCATCTAAACCTTCAACAATGCTCAAAACTTCAACAAAAATGCCAGTATTTCACTTTTTCACCTCCAATCGCCCGCGCGATGAGCGCATGCGGCGACCCCGGCTGCGTCGTGTCCCCGTGACGCCCCAGTGGTACGCGTGCATGTGCGAGACCGCACGGCCACAGCAGCGGGCAACTTCAACAACCATCTGAGACTTCAACAATGATCAAAACTTCAAATAAAATGCCAGTATTTCACTTTTTCACCTCCAATCGCCCGCGCGATGAGCGCATGGGGCGACCCATGCTGCGTCGTGTCCGCGACGCCCCGGTGGTACGCGCGCATGTGCGAGACCGCCGGCCACAGCAGGGGCGCCAACTTCAACAACTGCATCAACTTCAACAATGCTCAAAACTTCAACAAAACCCCGCTTTTTCACCTCCTATCGCCCTGGCAATAAGCGCGTGTGGCGACCCCGGCTGCGTCGTGTCCGCGACGCCCCAGTGGAACGCGCGCCCGTGCACGTGAGACCGCCGGCCACAGCAGCGGCGCCAACTTCAACAACTCCCACACAACTTTAACAATGCTCGAAAGTTCAACAAAACGCCACTTTTTCACCTCCAATCGCCCGGGCAATAAGCGCGTGGGGCGACCCCGGCTGCGTTGTGTCCGCCACGCCCCAGTGGTACGCGCGCATGTGCGAGACCGCCGGCCACAGCAGCGGTATGTCGAACGCCGTCAGGGGCGCCGTCACGGCGTCCGTCCCGCCGAGCTCAAACTGCGAGGGGGGCCCCGCCTCCAGCAGCAGCACGCGCACCGCAGGGTCCACAGACAGCCGCGTGGCGAGAACGGAGCCCGCGGGTCCCGCGCCCACCACAATGTAGTCATAGATGTCGAGTTCGGGGGTGACCTGCGCAGGCGTGGGACCGAAATTGGTGGCAGTTTTGGGGCGGCCAAAAGTGGGTGTGAAGAAGGGAGCGCGCGCGGAGAGGGGTGGTGTGTGAGAGCATGTCGGGGTGTGCAGCTCAGGGGCCAACGCGATCAAGGAGCGATAAACTCTACGTCTGCCCACCGGTAGGGGCCAGCACCCTGGGGTGTGAGCCGTGCAAGCAGCGAACGAAGCAAAGACAGCGCCTGCGAATGCTGTCCAACTAAAATTTGTGCCTGGCTCTCTTCCCCACGGAAAAAGAGGGGGTTAGGTTTTACCTAAAGTATGGGTTTGTCGAACTACAGTAGTCCAGCACGCCCACGCGTGCTGCGTCATGCACACCTCTGGCTCTTTTCCAGAAAAAGAAAGACACGCTTGTGGACGCTTGGGGACAACTGGTGGCATCAACCGCTCTTCTCTCCTCTGAGAGCGTGTGATAACTGAAGGGATACGAGCATCCACATGCACATGCATCCTGCGCTACTGTACTAGTAGTGTGAGACCTGCTGTAAATGCGCACATTGCTCACAGAAGTCTTCCATTGACATTGGGGCACACGTAATACATCGAAGTACACGATAAACGCTTTTCATGTAAATGCAGGAACCGGCCCTATAATGTTTGTAAACAGTCTTGCCATACTGCGTAAATGGCGGATGGCACATTTTCATGCTACATATGCATTCACGGCCAAGGGGTGTTCTTCATACGCAGCTTCATTTCTCATCGATGCACGCATCATCCATTTATCACATGATGCCTTTGGGGAGACAGTAGGTGTTCATGCTTTGACGCGCCCTGTTTACGCGTCATTACGCTCACAGAGGACAAAAAACACATCCTTGCTGGAATGCTACATAATTTTTTCCATGAAGTGGACATGACAGTATCTGCACGCGATGGAGTGCCGTGGCACAATGGAAATGCAGCTGTGGCGTGTCGTACGGTGCCCTTTCCAGGTTGCCTTAAAATAGCAGTGCAGCGCACTCGTGAATTGGTGTGCAATATTGTCCCCGCCCTCACACCCCGCACCCAACCAAGACGTACACAGAATAAAATAGGGCAGTTTTACATAAAATCATGTGCACTTCCCGCACTAACCACACACCACACTATACACAAGAAGTGTACTGAATCACGAGCGCACTCCGGTGCGCACCCGCAACCTCACCTGCAACACCGTCTTGAGCACCAGCAGCGCCGCCACAAACAGTGCCGCCAGCCCCGCCAGTATTGTCAGCACCTTGCACTGCACGCACAGCAAACGAGGGTAATTCATGTGAAGTAAAACCACACGGGGAAAACATACTAGCAAGTACTGAAGAAGTACAACCACAAACAGTGCCGCCAGTCCCACCACTATTGTCAGCACCTTGCACTGCGCGCACAGCAGACGAGGCCACACATGGTAAGTTGAATCAATGGGGGAAAAACACATTATGAAGTACTCTAGAAGTATGTATAAGCCAGAAACAGTGCCGAAACTATCGTCAGCACCTTGCACTGCGCGCAGAGCAAACACAGTCATTCATGGCAAGTAAATATCACGTGAAAAGGCCAAGTTGTGAAGTATAAGCCACAAACAGTGCCAGCCCCACCAGTATTGTCAGCACCTTGCACTTACGCGCACAGCAAACGAGGCCAGTCATGGCAAGTAAAAAATGCGGAGAAAAAAAATATTTATGAAGTATACCCCACAAAAAGTGCCCTGTCAGCCACCAGTACTGTCAGCACCTTGCACTCCACGCACAGCAAACGAGGCCAGTCATACTACTGTGGTAGTGAGTAACAGTCAACGTGAAACACAAGGTTGCTGGGTACACATACTGCCGTGGCCGCCGTAAAACGCGAGGCCACAACGCATGGGGCGATGCAACGGCCTCGGCAAAACCAAGTGGTCGCCACTGTACGTGCCGGTCACTACCTTTTTGGGGCTCAAGATACTGCACCAAGCGTTCGAAAGTACTTCTGAAGTATAGTGCGTTGCAGTGCCCAACAAGGCTGACTCATGTGCACACAAGGAAATCCAAGGGCTCTTCTGCCAGCGTCCGCAACAGCACAGTATCAACAGTGCTGCTGGCTGCTTGTGCTCAGCAGGCGAAGCCACACATGAGGCATGCACCTGCCACCATGTGCCCATGCACTGACGGACGACACCGCAACACACCACAGCGTCGGTGCGTACGGTCCGACGTCAGCAGCATCGTTGCGCAGCGCAAGTCATGGCGCAGCAGTGCACGAGGCATCATTAAGCGCCGCCGCCGCCGCTAGCACGCAGCCGTGTGGCAAAACCACCGCGCCTGCTGCGTGCCACACCCCGTTGTGCGCCACCACAAGCACTGAGCGGAGTCGCATGGGCTCACAACAACTGTCGGAATTGGATCTCCCGGAACACTGGATGGATTCCACTGGTCGTCACGAGGATAAGCTTTGACAGCGGCGCAGCGCGCTGCCGTCTCATGCAGTAGCAAAGGCCGCCGCTAGCAGCTCCCTGAAATACGCTCACCGACGAAGCAGCACTTTTCACCACTCTCGCCTTCTTTGGCAAGGGCAACTTGGCCCCGTGAAACACACATGCAGCGGAGAGCGAGTGTCAGGCTCACCGAGCAGGCGGCCAGCTTGACGGAGGTGGGCACCGGTTCGTCATCGAAGCTGCTGGTGCGCCGGAACCCCGCTGCGGGCTTGCCATTCAGCAGTGGCAGCTCGTCCGTCAGGGAGCCATAGTGCTCAACTGCAGCTGATGAAGCCATGGCCGGCCACGGCAACAGCAGCAGCGAGCTCTGGTTGCACCTCAGGCGAGCTAGCACCGCCCCAGACACACGGAAACCTTCACATGGGCATCCAGCTTGTGGCCCGCTCCGGGTAACGCGGCCCACGCTCTGCTGCCCGCCATGTCGTTGTCGTGTGCAAAAAACATATCAGCCCGCGAATCTCATCACGCATACTTCAACATCGTCAACTTCAACAAAAATCCTGCAGCTCGGCGACACGAGCTGACAAGCCACACAATGTGCGGTGCGTCACCAATGGATTGATTGATAGGGGTTTCAAATGATGTACAGATATTTATATATTCAAAAACATCAGCTTTGAACTAGAAGGAAACTCTATTTTAAAGACAACGCCAGGAGTGGTGACAGCACTGCGCTGCAGCACTGTACAGTATACTTTTATTAAACTCCGTGTGCTAGTCTGAGCCGAACCAGCAAGTGCAAGGTCGCCATTTTAAGTTGCACAGCAGGTGTGGTGCTGTCTACCTGCAAGGGCCCGAGGCCATGGCCGCGCAGCAGCAGCTGGGCACAACCTCTGCCATTGCGCGCAAAGCAGTGAAGCACAGGGCAGTTGCACCTCAGTATTGAATACTACTTCAACAAGTACTTGAAGTACATAGCAGTGGCAATTGCCACCGTTGGCATGGCAGCGAGCGCCTCTCCAGCAAGTGCACACTCCACGCAACCAAGAATGCGATTATGCCATGCAGTGCACGCTGCAAGCTGCACACCAATAGCACCGCATCCGCAGCAACGGTGTGCCGCAGCGCCTGCAATTGTTTAAGTGGCATGGCACTCTGCCGCACATGCCGTTGGCGACAGCAGTTGGGGGCACATCCCCATGCCATGGCACATGGTGGCTGCCATTAGACAACGTTCACACATGCAACCCATGCCTCGGCGGGGAGGCGCACCAAACTGCGCGCAGCATGCTATGCCGCGCTAGGCCAACAAGTGTTAGACCACCGCGCACAGCACTTGTGCTGCTTTGCGCTGCCGCCAAAGGTGTCTGCTGCCACAGCGCGTGTGGCTCATGAAGGCGTTGGCACCTGCAGGTGGTTTAGTGGCCCACCGGCAGGCTGCTGTCCGCGGACCACGCTCCGAAACCCCCCTGCTCAGCAGCACACAGGACAGAAACACCAGACGCACATGTGTTATTTCTTGTGTACGCGGAGGACAGCAACACCAGACGCACATGTGCTATTTAAATTAATTGTACTCTGCATCATCCCTAGCCCTCCAGGACACTAACCGGCGCCTGTCGGTGTGGGGGCTGTCTGGTGCTCTCATGAGGTGGACACATCACCCCACAGGCTTTGGCCTGGCGTTTTTGCCCCAGCCACGGCAGTATCTGGGCTTAGCAACCTGTTAGGTGTCTTTCACATGACCTAAGGGATGTTGCACCACATCTGGTGCTGCAGCAGAGGCAGGTACTACTGCCACATGCCTCGCAGGTCGTGTTGTCGACTTGGCTGCTGGCAGCATGAGAGACAAGTGCAGTGTACCAACCAGCTCCTGAGTAGCAGCCAGGGTAAACGGCCTTTGCAAGCCAAAAGAGTCGGTGGGGTAGGTTGATGTCAAGCCCCTCAAAAGGTTATGAAAGAGTATGTCACACTGGCATAGCAAATAGCCACAAGACAATGTGGTAACAGGTCACTTCTGGGACCACCAACGTTTCAACCTTATCTACCCAGCAGACCGTTGGGTATAGTTCTGAAGTACACAGTACCAAGGGAAGGGCCAGCGGGCGGTCACCATACCGCAGCGCTAGCCAGCGCCTGTGGTCCGCTGTCCGTCAGTCCGCAACTTGCCACAGACACCATGTACAGTGTGCTGTAGCAACATACTGTTACTTCAGTAGGGCGCATCGTTTGTTGTGATCTTGTTCGGCCAGCAACAGCGGAGGGCGCATGCTTGCCCGTTCTTTGCCAGTCCCGCACCCCATGTGCACGGGGCTTTTCGGGCCCCTAGCAGAGAACCCATTCAACTCTTTACAGAAGTACAGTGTGTGTAAGTTTGCAGCAAGCCGGCATTCCAGCTGCTGCTGAGCAGTCGCACAGCAGCCTCACCTTTGCGCACTTGCTGCTGAGCATAACACAGCATATATCCACAAGACACGGTGGGCATTTCGAACACAACGTGCAGCAGCAGCGCACCCCAAAGGCGAAACAATCACGGGACTGCGCTGTGTCTGACATCACATACTTCATACTTACCTCACATGAAGTAGTATAATATGGTGCCCCCAGTCCTATGCCGCCACAGCTCGGCACCTAGACTACTTGCCACCTTGCCAATACACTACGCTGCCATGAGTCGATTACTTCAAGTACTTCTGTTGAACCCGAGCAAGGGGGGAAGCGTGCTACTAGGGGCCACTCAAACAGCCATACGACTACTGTACACTGGCATTTACTACAGACCACGATGCAGAACAGTGTGGAAGACATACATCACTTCTGAGTACTCCTGAACTGCCCACACAGACTGCCCACACAGACTTAAGACAAGAAATGAAATCGAACACTAATAGAAACCAAAACCTCAACCACATGAAACCTTAAAAAATTCCTACACGGTTGCTAGTCTGTGTGTGGGGGTCTGTGTGGGCAGCGTGGATTATACTTCTGAGCCCGGAACAGTCGAAGTGATTGACCCCCGTAACTATTTCCGACAAGGCGGAAGTAGCGCACCTCCACATAGTTAAGCTTGGTGTAGCCCGCGGCCTCCAGCTGTGAGGACGCACGCATGGAGCGCGGCCCCGCTGCGCAGCCCACCAACAGCGGCTGGTCCTTGCGAAACTGTGCTTCCACCTGTGCACACGCGCGTGCAGGATAGTACAGGTGTACAGTGTAGCAATGGGTGACAGTGCTTCGCTCACCATAGGCGATATCATGTACCACACAGTGCACTCGCGATTCAGTGCGGGGTAGTGTCACGCCCCCGGCACCCGCACTAAAGCAAGACCACCCGCATTAAATCAAGTAGGCATAGTGTATCGTTCATACAGAATTATGTGGTCAGTGACGGGTCTCTGGGCCCCGCACTAAACCAAAGCGAACTAAATGGCAAGTGCACTGTACTTCGAGATATGTGCACTGGGTGACAGAGACTGCGCGCATCACAGGCCATATCATGTATGGCCTAAAACGTATTGGTGTATGGCCTAAAACGTATCGGTATCCATGACCATACTTCAGAAGTAGTTATTTACCACATGTCGCGTCTTGGAAAAAAAAATCTACTTGCAAAATTACACAAATCTCTCACAAGTCTACTTGCAAATAACACCTGTAGGAGGGTAGCTTTTCCAAAAACAATATTTAGGAAAGTAGGGGTTCTAAGGAAGACATGTCTTGACAAGAAAAAAGGAGACCGCCAGTGACTTGTCAGCCGCAAGCTGCAGCCGCTGCAGTGGCTCGCGCGCCGCCACGGCAGTGTTCAGCAGAAATGCCAGGGCGGACTGCGCGCCACGGCAGAGTGCGTTGAGCACCGTGGGTGGCACAGACATGATAGTGGTGCACGTGCGTGGTGAAGTGCTTGGATTGCAAGCGCATGCGGTAGAGCGCACCACGGCGCAGGCATATACTTTTATTGGACTCCGCTTGGGGCGCGGAAAGCCCTGTGCACACACATGGCGTGCATGCGACTGAAAAAAAGCACAATCAAAACATGCTGCCCCCTGCTGCTAGCTGACAAGATGGCAAAGCATGTGCGCACATGCAGAGACAGTGGTCAGTAACACTGGCGGGGCGCGTACATGGTGTGACCTGCCACGAGCACGCCACACCAAGCTTTAGACTTCTGTGTAGGCCTTTCAGGAACCTGGCACCAACGGCTTATGTACTTCAAGAAGTATGTGCTTTTGTACTTTGACGTATACTCTAGAAGTAGCACTAGCTGCAAAGTACACAACATGCGCGACTGTAGTTGCCGAAAAGGGTGTGTAGAAATTGTGGTGAAGACTTTTGTCTGTGGGACCTGATGAGTTGCACGGGTGGGTCAAAGAGGAAGTCTGCCACCAGCATCGAGTTATCCTCTTTGTCAATCATGCCCTTGTGGTTTATGTGCGCCGGAATGTTGCTGCGTCCCTGAAAGTGTCGCAAGCACGCAGCGGAATCTTCAGTGCGCAACCTACCTTGGCAACGAAATCTGGTCCGTTGACGTTGATATTGGTGGCTCCCGCAGGGTGGCCGCCATGGAACTCCTCATCAGACCTCACGTCCAGGTATCTGGAGCCCGCCTGCATCATCTCGTACGCCTTCTGCTCGGGCACATGCGGGGTGCACAGCCGAAAATTCGAACACCAGGCAAGCAGCAACGGAGCTTGCACGTTCGGCAGGGAGCAGTGCAGGCTGGGTGTGGTGCCTCCCGCATGGTTCCAGCAAGCAACCGCCGCTGTGAGAGCAGCGCTGTTTGGCAGCATATGGCGCCAGCTGCCAGCTCTCAGCGTGTTTGAAAAACAAGTTCAACTTGCGATGCGAACCTGGGGAGGCAGGCCGTGGACGACCATGGGTGACGCTGGCAGGGACCGGCGATGGCTGCCTGGCTGACGTCGAGTAACGTGGTGTGGTTGTGTGTGGCAGCACCTCCCCTCTGAGTGAACATCATATGGAAACGAAGAAAAAGGAGGTGCCGTTCTTGAAGTTGCCCAGGATGTTGAAGTTGCCGATCTTCTTCACATCCGGATGCTGATCGGTGCAGCTGCAGCAGGTAAGGCAAACCCCCTGCCGCATGTCAACAGAGCGCAGTCAGCAACTGATAGGAGCCCGTATGGTCCGCCTGCCCTTGCAGGTTCTGCTGCCGCTTTCTTCTTCAACTGCTTGATGCTGCATGTAAGATCTGCGTACAGAAACGGCGCGTGACTCAGCTTTGTTCCACTGCGTGCCGCTCGTCGCGCCCCCCCCCCCATGCACGCAGCTTGGCGCAGGAGAAGCAGCTTTAGGTGTGCCCTGGCGCCTGCACAACGGATGGAAGACATGGAGGTGAGCCCCCTCCTCCGCTGCCACTGATCACCATTCACGGATTTACAAGTCACACCGCAGCTCTTGCCAGCCACCCCCGCGCGTGCAGCGGTCTGTCCACATGTGGCAGACATGTGGCGAAGCGGCCCCACCCTTGCCTTCAGGCGCACAACAGCACCTTGGACTCATGTCAACACTGGGCAGAACTGGTGTGCACCGCAACAAAGGCAGAAACTTGAAGTTGCGAAGGTGTTGTTCCAGAGGACAACCACCTTTTTTCTGCCAGCATTGCCTTTAGCTGAGGTAGGTGGGCAGTGCGAGGAGTGTGTGAGGGCGCTGTTCAAGGGGCTTGCACTGCCCACCTCAAAAGTACCCGCACACACTTGCCGCGCACTTCCTGCCGCCTTACTGAACGCATGGCAGGACACTGGCGACAGTGCACACGGTGGCACTGCACAGCCACAACACCAGCAGCAGGAGGACGAGGTCGACATCTTTGAAGTCGACTGAAGCTCCAAAACCGGATTGGACAATGGCACGCTGCGCAGTCAGGACCCACCGTGTGACTTCCAGTGTGGGGGCGCGGCATCAGAGGATGGCGGTGACTGCCAGGGGTCGGGCTGGGAAGCCGAGCCTGAACATGGTGGCAGTGGCAGAGGCAGTGCGGCTGGCGGTGGCGGCGCCAGTGCGGCTGGCACTTGTAAGCGGGCACGAAGGAGGCAGCAGAGGGCTCTGGACACCTCTGAGTACTTGGGGGTGTACATGACACCACGCGGCAAAATTTTGGAGCAGCTGTCTATGGCATTGCCTGTGGAAGGGTGAGTTTGACGCGCGCTGGCACATGTCGAACATCATTGTGCAGACACAATGGAAACGTGCGGCATGTGCTACCTGCACCTGATTCAGAACCTGGCGGCAACACTTCCATTGAGGTCTGCTCCGCTAGTGGGCTACTTCATGTTTCCCGCCTCTGCTAGAAGCAACGTGCCAGGGTGCTGATGTTCGTGGTGTGCTGGTGCTGTTGACAGTGTGCACGTGCGGCTGTAACTCTGCGACTGCCCTTCAGCCAAGCTGCAACAGGATTGGATGTGCCTGGCTGTAGATGCGCTGGCACTGTACCACATTGAGGTGCCCCATTCTGCAGTGGGCTATTAGCAACACCAATTCTCCCCGTGTTTCCTGTGCCACATCCCTGCTGTGCTTGGAGCAGGGGGGGAAGCGCCTAAACGATATGCCTTGTGTGGGCACAGCAGATGCAGCTGCTGTGATGCGCAATGAGGCTGTCACCCTCATGAGCCCCGCAGAAGAGGGTAAGGCATTTCCGAATCGCAGTTGTTGTTGTCCGGCAAAACATATTGACACTGTGTGCTCCCCCACATACCTTCCAGTGCTGTGAACAGTCACTGTGCATGTCCGGACACTGGTGTACGCCATGTATATCGCCATGCAATGCGTTTATTGTCCATGCCACAGGCCATCAGTCTGCTGTGTGTTGCACATGTCACCACAGGTGCAACTTTGAAACAGCTGTTGTATTCCCGCCCCCTCCAGAGTGCTGCACTTGGCACGTGTAGGATGCGCAGGCATGATGGGGCACCCAAGTACACGTCATTGTCTCATGACGTGCAAACATACGCCAATGCATTGTTTTATGCATAACTAGTACCATTATGCGCATGCCCCGCTTTTGACTCACCAGGATGCAATGCTACCGCTGCGGCAGCTGAAGCGATTTGCAAGGCTCATCCAGAGCGCGCGTGCGAGCTGCGCAAGGTGGTGCTGAAGAAGCTCAAGCAGAGGGTACCCTACGTCCTGCGTGCCGCTGAAGTTTCAGTTGCCGCCGCCTCAGCCGCAGCTGATGCTGCCCTGGTAACTTACTAAGCTGCAGCTACCGTGCCCGTATGTGCGTTCGTTGACAAGTCCCGCGTTGAAGCTCATGTGGCGGATTGGACAGGCATTGCAATAACTGTTGTGGCGCGGCACCTCAGTGATCATTCGAAAGCTTCATGCACAGTCGCAAAAGCTTCCAGCAGTCGGAACAGGCCCATCAATGACTCAAAAGCATGTAAGACACAGATGAAGTAATGTATCGTCGATGAGAAAATCCATGGAGGGCTTACTGCTCTAGCTTGAGTTAAAAGGGGGCGCAAAAAAACCTGATTATGGTTTTCAGTCAGACAAATTGGCTCATGCCAATGATGCACCGAGCGCTGATTTGTCCAGAAGGCTTGCTCCTGCCGCTGGCACGCAGCACGCATGTGCAAACACCTGTGCAACTAGCTGATAGGTGCAGAATAGGTGCAGCATAGCAGCAAAAATTTAACGGCATGCCGAACTGTACCACAAGCTGGCATTGGCTACTAGTACCGACCACGTGCGCTTACCTGCTGACAGTATCTCGGACACGTCCTCATTCTTCGGACATGCTCTTCGGCCAGCATGCGCACGTTCAACTTGCGGCCGGTCAAGGTATGGAAAGGCCTACCGCAGTCCCATGCCATTAGTCGACCATACAAGACTTTTCAGCCAACACCACTGCGTGACCTATTAGCTGCACACACGAAATCATGTAACGGCGCTAATGCTCTTTGGAAACCAAGAGCATACAAGGCGCCATGAGTTGTCGACAAGACAGTAGTACTTCACACCACTTGATAGTACCATGATAGGCACCTGTTGAAGCCGCAAATTTTGGACATGGGGGACTTCTGTTTGGCAGCACAGCAGCAGTCCTAGAGTGTATACTATAGGCACTGTGACGGTGTACAGTAATTACTAGCAGCAGCACATCCCACATTTAATGTTGTCCCGAGTGTTTGCCTAGCCTAAGGGCCAACTTTAAGTTACAGGTAGTATTAGTATGTGGGTTGTGCTAGGAGGGTGTCTTGCCCTCTCACAGCTTGGACTGCTTCCTGTCAGCTCCAGGACCTGTAGTGGTGAATCAAATAGATCACTGTGCAGGTGTAGCTTTCACAGCCACTCAGCTACCCACTAAATTGCTTACTTGGGAGATGATTCATGCCTTCTGACTATCACCCTTGACAGGACGGTGGTGGCAGCGCACACGGTGGCCTTGCCCAGCGACACCAGCCAGCGGAGCGCAAGCCGGGAGACTCAGTGAACAGCTCTGGCTACACGGGCAGTGTATCAGAGCGCAAAAGGCAAATTTCGGGCTCAGCTGAGTGTGGCACTGACTGTGAAAGGGTAAGTTCGTTGAGTGCACTAGCGCATGACTGACTGCCATCCAGAACTCCCGTGTACATGTTGTACATTCAGCCTGAGCTGGCGCCACCACTTCCATGGGTTATCATATCTGCGGCTGCTGTTCAGGCCTCTGCTAGAGCCATTGACTATGAGTAAATCAAGGGTGCTGAGTCGCCATGCTGGTACTACGTAGTACAACTGCGCTGATGGCAACGTGCTAGCGTACTGCAGCCAAGCAAAAAAGGATTTCAGACACCTGGAAGCGAACACTGGCGCTGGCTTAGTGCGTGCAGTGAGGTGCGGCTGACAGCTTTGGGTTAAGTATCTAGAATTCTGTCCCATCAGCTGCAGCTGTCCTTTGTGCTCCAAGGTGCCCTGGTGGCTTTGTTGCTGGTCATGATAAGTTGCAACAGCAAAAGTGCACTGTCATCCTCTGAAAACCGCCAGTGCTTCTGGCTAACGATCTCTGAGCGCGCCGGCCCTGTGCGGCGCTCAGGCAAGAACTTGAAGGTGGTCGTGGTGTTCTACTGCGGGGGGGGGGTTACAGCCTGGGGGCGGAGCTGGCGGGCTGCAAGGTCGTAATGGCCTTTGACATGTGATCGAAAAGGTTGCGGACGCACCTTATAAACCTCTCGACTGTGAACACTATAGCCTAAGGGTTGAGTTGAAGTTCAATGGGGTGACCAAAGGCTCGCAGTCCCCACGGTGCCCGAACTTCACCCGTGGAAGCCGGCTCAGCGGGGTGAGGGCGCTGCGCCGCTACTGACAACAGAAGCAGCGCATGCGTTTGTGGTGCTCAAGTGCGCCGAGCTGGGCTATGCCATGGATGATGTTTATGTGCACTCCCCCCCCCCTGTGTAGAGTTTGCGGGGTTCAACGTGGTCCGCTGCAGGGAGATGGGGGTCTTGGGGGTGGAATGGTGCCTGCGGGTACTTGACTTGCTCTGTGGCATGGGCGGAGTCGATCTGGCGACTGCAGTAGTGCTCCCCGCCCATGCCACAGAACACATCTAGAACCTGCGGGCACCATTCCATCCCCAAGACCCCCAACTCCCTGCAGCAGACCACGTTGAACCCCGCAAACGCTTAGACTGCACAGGGGGGGTGAACATCATCCATGGCATACCCAGCTCGGCACACTTGAGCACCACAAACGCATGCGCTGCAGCATCTGGTGTCAGTAGCGGCGCGGGGCGCTCTGAGTCACCCCCCCTCAGCCGGCTTGAAGTTCCACGGGTGTAGTTCGGGCACCGTGGGGGACTGCGAGCCTTTGCGGTCACCGCCATGGAATCCCAACTCAACCCTATAGTGTCACTAAGTGTTCACAGTGGGGAAGTTTGTAACTTAAAGGTGCGTCCGCAACCTTTTCGAGCACATGTCAAAGGCCATTATGACCTTGCAGCCCCGGGCCGCCAGCTCCGCCCCCAGGCTGTACCCCCCCCCCCCCGTAGAAAACCACGACCACCTTCTTGCCTGAGCGCTGCACAGGGCCGGCGCGCCAAGCGCCGCCAACGCGCCGTGCAGGCGACACTGTGCGCGCACACGCACGCTGTGCCACACCAGCGGCGCTGGCTGGTTTGCCAGCAGCACAGGCGGCCGCGGCGCCCGCCGCCGCAGCCTCGTCGCAGCCGCGTGCACGCCTGGGCGGCCCTGTGCGTGTGGGCCGCCCCGCAGAAGCCTGTGAGGGTGCCAGGCGTGAATCACGATGACAGAACCAAGGAGCGGAGGTCAAGAGATGGCGGCGCACAGTGCACGCGTAAGCACGGCATTTTGTCCTCTTGTAACTGTCACACATGGAGCTTGGCCCATGCAGCAGGCAAGGGAGTAGCAGGAGCCAACATTGTGCTGAGCACAAACTCAGTCGAGCGGGGGGTGCTGAGGGTGGACCACACACACACACACACAGCTGAGCAGGTGCCACTGGCAACACCTGTGCCCAGCGCGTATGTGACACCTGTGACGCACACCCACCTTTGATTTGACATGCGGTCGCACCGAGCCGGCTCCCTCGTCGTCGCCTGATGCTTATCATTGTCGTCCGAGCCGGCTGTGCAGGTGCGGGGCCGCTTGCCGGTGCGCTTGGCCTTCTTCTGGTTCAGGCTTTTGCGCAGGCGCTCTGCGCCGCCTTTTCAGTGCGCTAGAGGGTGGTTGCCCCATGTAATACGCGTGCCGTTGCAGGTGCAAGCTACAGCTATTATAACCCTCCCTCCCGCAAGCGTACATGCGGCATGCATGGTAACGTTCAGGCATGACAGTGTTTGGGCACGCAACTCTGAATCATTGGCTGAATATTATCAATTTATAACGACATGGCATATATGTATGCCGTTGCGATATTTCGTGCATATCGTTGCGCCCGCCCCGCCGCCTGCGACCCTGCAGGGTGCATTGCAGCAGCTGAAGCCGTCCGCACGCCTTATGCCAGCGCGCGTGTGTGAACTGCGCAAGGTGGTGCTGGAGAGTCTGACGCCGCAGCAGCAGGCACCCCATGCACTGCGCGCTGCTGGCAGTGCCGCCAGTCCACCAACAGCTGGTGACACTCAGTCTGCCTCGGTAAGCTGGCCACCATCATGCATCATGATGATGCTTGTGCAGCGTCCACGAGGGTCAGCCCTGTTGAGACTCATGTGGCATGTTGGAGGGATGGGCAGCAGCTGTGACACAGCAGCTCCCTGAACTCCAGGGGCAGCAGAAATCGCTTGCACGGACAAGCACAGGCTAGATATCATGTACTACTAGTATGATACAGATGAGGCACAGTCTGACTCAGAGGTTCGTCAAGAAGTGATCCCATGGAACTTGACAACGCTTACTGGTTATTTTGCTGACTGAAGGCACAGAAACTCTGACTACTGTTTTGGTGTCCATGCAAACATGTGAAAGAAACCAAAAAGCCCAGGTACTCCCGTGGCTGGGGCAGAAAGCCAGGCCGAAGCCTGTGTGGTGATCTACATGTGCGCCGCTTTTTTGTCCAGAAGGCTTTCCAGTGCCGTTGGCACATTGCGCGCATGTGCAAAACCTGCGCAACAAGCTGGTGGGTGCAGAATACATGCAACACACTGGCAGCAGCAAAATTTAACGGCATGCTGCACAGTAGTACAAGCTGGCATTGGCTACCAGTTACGTGTGCTTACCTGCTGTCACGGGCACGTACGTCCGGAGTCCTCGTCCTTCTGCGATGCAGCAACTGTTCAATTCATTATGCTATTCGGCCAGCTTGTGCACGTGCGTGGTAAGGCCATGCAGCAGTGCCGTGACATCAGGCGGCAGCCATGATACAAGACTTTTCAAACAACATCAGTCATTGTGTGCGCCCTGTTACTAGTAGCTGAACAATGTCATGTGAAATCATGGAACGACCCTGAGGCAGCCGCTCGTTCAAACCAAGAGCATACAATGCGCCATGGTTCATTGACAAGATGGTCAATTAAATTCGAACTGCTTGAAAGTTCTTCAAAGTATGTAATAGACAGCTGCTATAACAGTTGAAGCTGCGAGCTCTGAAGGCGCACCATGAGAGAAGTATGTTTGGCAGTACGAAGCAGTTCCATAGACTAAGTGTACTCCTAGGCACTGCCAGACAGTTTGTAGCAGCACCATATCCCACATTTGCTCTGAGTGTTACAGCATGCCTATGGCTATGGGTATAGGGTATAGTATGACACCATATACTTCTACTGCATATATGAAGTACGTGGCAGTATACGTCAAAGGTAGGTGGGTCACACTAGGAGGGTTTCAAAATTCTTGCCCTGTGCTCAAGGTCGCAACTGCTTCCTGTTGACGCCTGCAGTGGTGTGTAGCTGTAGCTGTCAAAGCCACTCATCTACCTGCTATATATATATATTATAATATCTATATTGCTGTAAATATCACCAATGCCAGGACACACGGTGGCCTTGCACAACGGCACCAGCCACTGGCAGGGAAGCGCAAACGGGGAGTGAACAGCCTGAGCTCTGGCTACACGGGAGTGTACCAGTGTGCAAATGGCCAATTTCGGGCAGTGCTGAAGACGACAATAACTGTGGAGGGGCGAGTTCCTTGTCGGCTTTAGCACGTGGGCCCTCTAGTAGCGGCCGCGGCTGGACAGCAGCTCACAGGCACTGCAGACCTCCATGGATGTTGCGCCACCAGCTACCGGCTTAGGTTATAACATGTACACG
>JAULBY010023741.1:0-12691 GCA_032358315.1 Ophiocytium majus | reverse complement strand
GCGCCCCGCCCCCCCCCCCCCCCCCCCCCCCCCTTCGGGGGGTCCCTCCCCCTTGACCGGCGCCGCAATGCAGCGCCGTCATGATGCGCAGGTGACACTGAGACCGCATGCAGCCAAGTATGCGGTCAGCGATGGCGTGGCAGCGTCGCTGGTGGCGTGGGTGCAGGTTTGCACACCGCACATGACTAGTGATGGGTCGCAGCGTATAATTTCCGCATCATACGCCATATAACGCATGTAAATATGCCATACAAGGTTTTTTTAGGAACGTAAATTTACGGCAAATACGCTGTGTATCGCGTTTTTTGGCGTACAAATACGTAGGAATACGCCGTATATTGTATAACGTATAAAATACGTTATGCGCCATGACCCATCACTACACACGGCACACATACGCGCGTGGTATGCGCTATGATGGTCGAGTGTGCTGGCCGAAGGACGTGCCTGGGCTGCAGTACTACGGAGTACCTGTGGTGCAGTAGTACCGGTACATTATACTAGTAGTACATGATACCTATGATACCTATAGTGTGCTTCTGTACTGTGCTTCTGCAGTATGTATACTCCGAAGTATACTGTACTGGTTTATACCTGGTGGCACTTCATGTGAATATGATTGATGCCCACATGTAGTATACTGTATGCACAATCTCAGGTATACGTATAACACTGTATGCAGTGTATACTGCTGTATACACACCTCGAGCGACTCATGAATTCACACCCTCGGAGTGTGACCGGCAAAATGTTTGAAAAAAAAGAAATCTATTGCAATGCCGTGAGGCCGCGCCTGCGTGCTGCCCTGTGGCGAAGCAAGATACTGCTGCTGCTGCTGCTGCCGCACCCCGCCCGCACGCGGTGCCTGTGTGTGTGTGTGTCCCCGCCACACGGCACCACTCGCATGTGCAAAACGCGCACACATCAACTCCGCATGGGCCGTTCAGGGGCATTTTGCGAAGCGCCAGTATCCTCTATCATTTGTCGCCAAATGCTCTTTTGATCTATCATCTGTCGTTTGCCCGCAAGAGAGCAGCTTCTGAGTCATTGCGAGTTCATCACTCTGTGCGGTGCGCTGGGCTGGGCTGGCCAATCATCGTTCTTGGTACCTTTGCATGCAACTTGGAACTAAACTAACCTTTTTCTCCGCATTTTTTTAGGGTCGGGTTCGTACAGCCGCTGGCGGAAAAGAAAGAAAAATCGAGCATGACACGTCCTTGTTTTGCTGATTTGCCTTTGTCAAGTACGGCAAACTACGCGGTATATACGTAAATACGGCAAATATACGTACGTATTTCAAAACCCGAGTTACGGTTTTTGCCAGCCCTAGTGCATTGGTACTCCCTAGTAAAGTAACGCATACACTGGTACTTGGTACTGCCTAGCAATGGAACGCATAAAGTGCACTTTACTTATGGAGGTACATAACAGCGCAGCCACCCACCTGCAGGTAGCGCGAGTGCATGAACCGCACAATGTGGCAGCAGGCATACAGTGGTATCTGGTACTACCTAGTAGACTAATGTAAACTGCATTACATCAAGCAAACAGCACCCGATAAGCTGGTATCTGGTGCTACCTGGTGAAATAACACCTGAAATGCATTACATATAGCAGCCACCCACCTGTAGGTAGCGCAAATGCATGAACCGCACAATGTGGCACCGCCACTCCAGCGCGCACGCCTCAGAGGCGAAGTCCCGAAGCGCACGCAGCGACGCCACTACCGCCACCACCAGCATGGAGCGCCAGAGCACGTGCATGAACATGGGCATGTCCTGTGTCCGCAGCGCAGGCACAGGCAGAGGCGCAACAGCAGCGGCACAGCAAGCAGTGTGCGACAGAAGTCATGCCGTGCAGGCTCCCCCCGACACACGGGGGTGGCGTGTCGAGGGCGGCAGCTGGCTGTGGCTGGTTGCGTTGTGTTGGTGTTGCCTTGGGTGCTGTGCTTGCGCTCATTTGGGAGCTGCACCCACAGACAGCAACTGCAGCACCAACACCAGCGTGGCGCGGCACACAGCGTGTGCATGAACATGGGCTTGTGACCGCACTCACAGCAGGCGCACACGCAACAGCAGCGGCGCGAGCAGTGTGTCCCTCCTTTGGGAGCTGCGCCCACAGACAGTAAGTGCGACGCCACCAGCAGCGTGCGGCGCCACACAGCGCGTGCATAAAGCGGGGCGTGTCATGCCCACACAGCATGAAGAGGAAAACAAGGTACAGCCTGACGCCAGCGCAGAATATAGAATACCACTGTCCATCTATTGTCTATGTTGTAGTGCTACTGTATGTATCTCAAGGAGAAACAATATCCAGCAGTGCAAAGAGCGTTCTCATACGGTTATGTAAACTGTTTATGGGGCTCATCAAAACTTGTGCTGTCATGAGCTGCACACGCTGGTTTCAATATGCATACTCACAAAGATGTACAGCGTACACCATTCAGCTGTACAAACGGTTTTGATACAGTGTTTGTGGGATGGGCTCTCTTCACCTTTCTTATTTTTATGAGCTGAAATGCACTGGCATGCGGTTGACACCTTGGAGAATATACGTTTTTGCCCGCGTGTACTGCCTTGGTGTCGACACTCTGTGTCCAGTTACCATCTCATGCCTAGCTACCTCCCTCTCCCCCCCCCCCCCCACGCCTTTCCATTTTTGAGCTAGAGTTGAAGTTGCAAATAAGGTCAACTTCAACTTATTAACTGATGTCCCAAGCACGCAGGTTTACTTACAACCTTCGCCTTGGCTGCCTTTGGGACACAAGAGCACTTACAACCTCAACTTCACTTCACACTGGCAGCGGGTGGGTGCGCGCGCCAGGCACAACACGGCAGCGTGAAGTGCTGCCTGGACTGAGGCGCAGTGGTCGACATGCAGCTGTGTGCGACCACAGGCCCATTGAACTGTTGTAAAGTGTTTCCATGGCTTTAAGACGGGAGACCACTGGCACCCATGTTGTACCAGCCTCACCAGCACCATAACTCTCGGCAACACAGCGCCTCCGTTCGGGAGCTGAGCCCACAAACTTCAACATGGATAAACTTCAATAACTTGTGTTGCTGCCAGCCTGCCACGCCGCCTGTGTGTGGGTCCAGTGCAAGCCCTCCCCCCACCGAACATCATGAGTTATCGTTATGCAGGCAGCTTGATATTGGTTGTCAGCCTTACCGGGCAATTACTAGTGGTAATGTGGCACACAGGTGCCACAATGCGCCACCAGCCACGACCTTGCACGTCATCCCGTGTAATTCCAAAACAACTTTCGCGGGTGTTTCAGGCACCCAGCTGCTGTGCTTGCAACTGACGGAAACACGCTCCACGGAAAAAGGCCGGCAAGCTTTGTGCAGGCGGTCGTCATCGCCACCAGCTGCAGCACCACCAACAGCGCCGGCGGCCCGGGCACCAGAGCGCACTTGACGCGAACAGCAACATTTTCAGTCAACCGCACCCACCTGTGTCGCCACCGCCAGATAGAAGTCTCCGATGACAGCCATGATGAACGAAGCCGCCACCTCGTAGCTGATCGCCATGGCCACCAGCAGCAGGGGCAGCGCCCACCTCCTGTCTGTCAGCAGCCCGTGCCAGGCGCAGATGCGGGCTGCCTCGTATGCGTGTCTCCAGGTGCCCCACTCCTGTTCTGTTTTGAGGGGCGATCCGTTGCCGCTGATGGCGGTGGCAGCAGCTGTGCCGCCCACCAAGGGGTTGCGAGGGGTGTCGGGGCCATCGGAGGAGTCCTGCTGCTGTTGCCTGTGTATTGGCAAGTACATGCCTGGCAGAGAGCAGCAGAAGCTGGTGGGGGCGTTTGCGTTGTGTGTGTGTGTGTGTGCCTTGCTTAAGCTCAAACCCACTAGGGTGCACACAGCTGGCTGAAAGGGGTGTGGCTGGGTTGAAGCAGACGCTGCCACCGCAGCAGCAGCCACGCACGCCTCCTCGTCAGCAACGCAAAGCGCAGCGGGTGGGTAGTAGGCAAGGCTCTCTACTGACGAGGGTCAATTTAAAAAAAAACACCCGATCAACTGTCCGACGGGAGCACACTGATTGGCTGCGGGCCGGGTTGCTCAGCAGGCTAACAACGTGTTCATGTTGAACACACCGTTGCATGCAGAGCTCTGCAGGCACACACAACGAGCGCACAGCTGTCAGGCGAAGATGCGGGGAGCTGTGGCCGGTGCGGCGCTGTGCTGCCTGTGCACAGGCGCCTCCGCCTTCGCCCTGGCACCTGGTGCCACAGCAGCAGCATGCACCTCGTTGGCACCAGCAGCAGCACCTTCGATGTTGCTGCACGAGCAGCGGCGGTGTGTGTGGCGGCGGCAGCAGCGCTTGGTGCTGGCCATGGCGGAGAGCGGCGGCGACGCCAGCAGCGGCGGCGGCAGCAGCAGCGGCAGTGCCGAGTCGACAGCCGCGGACCTAGCCAGCATCGTGGAGCGGTCCTTCGTGCTTGCCTGCTCCGAAGGCAACTACCAGGTACAGTGCACCTCGGGGTGTAGCTCGCACAACGGCCGCTGCTGCCACTCCATCATGCTGCTGCTGTTGCAACCTATTGCAAGAGCCCTCTCAGCGTACGTGATATCTTGTTGTGGCTTTCTGGTTTGAACGCACCAGGTACTGGTGCGCGTGCCACCTGGTGCGCGTGGGTGAAACGTCAATCCCGTGGTGCGCACACACAACACGGGGGGGGGTTATAGTGCCCAAAGACCTGGTGTGCGTCGCTTGGCAGCTTACGCACTTATCAGCCGTGCACGGCGCGCAGGCAGTGGTGTTGAAAACCCACCCATCAGCAGTGCTGCAAGCGCAAATGCCGCAAAGCCTGCATGGACTACAGCTGCTGGCTCGTGGCTTGCGTGGTACGCACCGCACTACTTGACAAGTCCATTCGCCATTCCTGTGCTCACATGACCATAGGAGGGACTGCAGGCGTTTGACGGGGCCTCTGTGCATGATGCCTTTCGAAAATAGTCGGCCCTACGTCCATGTGGCAGCAGGAGGGGCTGTAGGCCTGTGTTAGGGCCGCCCGTGCTTGCACACGGTTGGTCCTGTGTTCCATGTGACCACCGCAGACGTTCATGAGTGACCTCATGCGCGCATACTCCTGTTGCTAAGCGCAACTGCCGCATGCACGCTGCCTCCTGTGCGCACGTGACCACAGGAGGGGCTGCAGGCGTTTGTAAAGGCGGTCATGCGTGCGTACGCATGTGTTGCTCAGCACACTGTTTGTTGCCCACACACGCACTGCGTCTTGTGCTCATGTGACCGCACGAGGGGCTGCAGGCCTTTACAAAGGCAATCGTGCACGCGTACGTGAGCGGATACTCCGTGTCCACGCTCACCATGCTCAGCACAATGTTTGCCCACACATGCACTGCGTCCTGTGCTAACGTGACTACAGGAGGGGCTGCAGGCGTTTATAAAGGCGATCATGCGCGCGTACGAGAGCGGGTACTCGGTGTCAACGCTCACAATGGAGATCGGCATGTGCGCAAACAACAGCGCCGGGAGGCCGCTCATGGCGGAAGAGGTGGGCCCCTCGAACAACCAGAATACCTTATGGTACTAACTAGTGACGAGTCACGGCGTATGACGTTTTTTTTTATACGTAATACAAAGTACGGCGTATTTCTACGCCCAAAAACGCGATATACGGCGTATTTGCCGTATAGATGTGTTCATCTGTATGGGTTATGCGTTATACGGCGTATTTACATACGTTACGGCCTACAATGCAAAGACTATACGCTGTGACCCATCACTGGTAGTTACCCTTTATACCAATTGTTTTTTATTTAACTACTTCTTGAAGTATATGAAAGGGATTTTTAGTCTAGGCCTCTTAAAATTTATGGACCTAAAGCTGTTTTTATCGGAGTAGACGTCCGGATGAATTGAAGAGCTGCAATATTGTCGTCAACAATGAAGTAAATTCATAAATGCTTTTTTGTTTACCACCTCACCCGCACAACGTCCCACTCAGCTCAGCCCCTGCCGGCGACGTAAGCAGGATGGGTCTACTAACGCACATGGCGGAAGAGGTGGGCCCCTCAAACGCGCCTAGAGACGTGTTTAGAACAGTGTTTGGACGAGCAGTAAGAGTTTGGTGTCGTGGTGCGCATCCCCGTGGTTCACATTTTTCAAAACTGCCTAGCCTAGTTTTTACACCTCAACCGATCAAATAAGTTGATTTTAGAACCAAGTTTTCAAATTCTTTGGCAGCGGTTGCACAAGAAATATCGAATGCTGGTGTGGGTGAAAATTTCCAGCGTTGTATAGGTTTCTGGATGGTTTGCAATGAATGGAGAGCCACAACGCCATCTTTTGGGGGGGGGGTTGTAGCCTACACACAGGCTGAGGCCGCTTCACAGTCTCTGATGGCGACAGCCACAGTGGCCAAAATTGTGGGCGGTGGGGCGTCAGTACGCTTGTTTGATAACTGGGAGCTGCAGCTTTCTTCCACCAGTGACTTGTGGGAATACAGGACCACACTGCTAGGCAGTTTTGGTGAGCATGCTGACGCGAGAGCGCTACAAACACAATCCAGTTCAATGAGTTGAAGTCGCCCATAAATGAAAACTTAAATTGTTTGTCAACCTTGGGCTGGCACCTACTTGCAAGTATCAAAGGGACTGAAAGCAAGCAGGCAAATGTGTGTTTTTATTTACACTTTTTTTTTGAAGTACTTCAGAAGTACCGGTAGTAAGTTTGGCGGGGTTTTTTAGCGTGGCAGTTTTGGTGAGCATGCTCACATGGCAGCAATAAACAATCCCCCGTGTGCACACAAACAACAGGTGGAGCAGCGGACGGTATAAACGACGCTCGTTGAGCACGCTTGTCCTCATCTTTGAGTGCAATATGCTGCGCCCGCCTCAGTACAGCTAATAGCTGCTGCTGTTTCTTAACCCATACTCTCCCCCCTCTCCCCAGGTACCGCCTTACCCCCCTGTGCACACCACACAACAGGTGGAGCTGAGGACAGTGTAGATGATGCTGGTGTACCTGACGCTGGAGCAGGCGCGCTGGCCCCAGCGCGTGCCGCGTCCCGTGGGCATCAGCGCGCCCTTCAAGAACGAGTTTGAGCAGTTTGTGGGCAACATCATGCACGCGCACCAGCGCGGGTACGACCTCAAGGTGCGATTTCTTGTGCTCAGCAGCTTTATCGCTGTAGTGTGCTCAGCAGCAAGCTGCACGGTGGTGTGTGCTCAGCAGCAGCATGATAAGCTTGTGCTCAGCAGCAGTTTGTGGGCAACATCACGCAGGCGCATTAGGGCGGGTACGGCCTCAAGGCCCGTGTCTGTGCTCAGCAGCACATCACTGTAGTGTGCTCAGCAGCAGCAAGGCGCACTTGTTTGCTGCGGCTCTGCTGTGCCTAGCAGCAGCTGTGGTCACCAGCAGGTGGGCACATCTCTTGCGTGTGCCCAGCAGCAACAGCAGGCTTTGCTTGTGTGCCCTTGCTCAGCAGAAGCTGGCTGGTTCGCTGCTGCCCCACCCACCCTTGTATTGTTATTGGTTGTTATTATAGTACAAAGAAAATAAGTTAATATTACCATATCATAAATAATAGGTACCATTATTTGCTGTGCTCAGCAGCAGCCGGATGCGACCTTCAGTTGCGCTTGCTCAGCAGCAGCTGCATCCTTACCTGTGCTCAGCAGCTGTCTCCTGGCACTGGTTCAAGGTCTGCGGTTGCTCTCTGGCGTGCCCTGCGGTGTGTGTGAGGGGAACGCTACTGCACCATGCACACAGAGTGCGCTTGGCCAGCTCAAGTCCTCGTGGTTAGGGATGGGCCAGCAGCGTATTTCTGCACAGCGTATAGCACAGGTGCATATGCAAGTGCACACATTGTTTTTGTAAACACATGTGCTACAGTTCTTCATTATTTGATATATCGGGGTTTCGGGTGCAGCAGCGCGCTGTATTTTGTGAAACAAAGGCAAGAGGTTGCTGAGCTCACACATTGCCGCAACCTGGGCAAAAAGCCAGGCCGAAGCTGTTGTGGTGGTTTACCCACCCGGACAACACCACTAGCCCTTAGCCTACACACTCAGCCTGGTCAGTACTTTCTGCACTTCCAGAAGTATAACGTACCATTAAAGCAGCACCTACGCGCTGACCCGTCACTGCTCATGGTGTGTTTTAGTTGTTTCTTATGTGTGTATGTCTTTTCGCACCCCTCTTCGTGCGCACACTGTGACTGAGTATAGCCACTGCAAGTCTGAGGCTTCTCTCATGCCTCACGGTGTGCCATTTCGCGTGTCTTCTCACACCGTCTTTCATGTGTCTTTTCGTGCCCAGAGGCTCAAGCTGGAGGAGGTCATACGCGGCGGCGCGGAGCCCCGAAACGCCTTTGAGGCCGCCGTGCTCAGCCAGTCCATGCGCATCGTCTTCCTGACGCTCGACGTCATGACGCAGGGCTGGGAGGGGTGAACACATTCATGAAATTCATGAGTTACGATGAATTCAGCCTTGCAGGCGGCTGTGCTCAGCCAGTCCACGCGCATGTTGTCTTCCTCACCCTCAGCGCCATGCTGCAGGGCTGGGAGGGGTAGCAACCATTCATAAAATTCATGAATTGGGGTGGTTTTGGCGTGGTTCTATCGGTGACCATGAATCACTTCTTCATCACGGGCGGCAGGCATGTGGGGTGGGCGGGTTGATGAACTCGGATGGGCAAGCGCGCCAGCAGCACCTTGAGGGCTGCGCTTCTTTGTGTGGGTGCTGTCAAGAGAGGCAGTGCTGTAGTGGGGCAGGCGCGGGTGGTCAGTGTTGCACGCGCCGCTTCTGAATCAGTAGCAGCAGACTTGACTGCTGGCGTGTGCGCTGGTGGACATGGGGGGGATGGTAGCGCGCACACAACAGCACCTACTACTACTAGTAGTAGTACTACTGAAGTGGTACCATGTGGGCTGGCGCACCGGTAGAGACCGGGGCGGTAGCTTGCAGTGTGCCTGAAGCCGGCACGCATGGTCGAACACAGCAGGGAGGCGGGGTTGCGTGTGTGTGTGTGTGTGTGGGGGGGGGGTTGTGGCATTGTGGCACCTTAGACTGGAGGCTGAGGGGTGTTTTTCTTGGCAGGGGTCACTCATTTACAGCCTGGGGCTTGTGTTGAGCACGGAGTCAGTTTGTCTGCGATGTACTGCAGAGCAGAGTCTGCTGGTGGGGCGCGCTCGTCAGTAAGCTGACGCATGGGCATCGGCTGCCGCTAGCTAGAGCTGCCTTTGCCAGCCGGGCACAATATCACAGCCGCGCGAGTGCTTGCTTGTGATCAAAAGGTACTTCCCTAAAATATGCATTTGCAGTGTGCCACATGGCCGTGCACGTGGTTACTCTGCCGCCGTCTGCTCTGGCATGTGTGGCATGCCTCATGGCGGGCGGCACGCCTCCGCCTGCCCCTTGCGACCATACACATCACCATTTTTGTCAGTTGCTTTGGAATTGATGGTACCGCAACCAAGTTGTGTGTGGTACACAATTTGATCAAATTCCGCTAATGGCGCGGAAAGCCCTTTGCGCACGGTGCGAGATGTGTGTGGTACTTCTAGTTAAGTCCGCTTAGGGCGCGGAAAGCCGTTGCGCATGGCGTGCGTGTGACTGGGAAAAGCGTGATCAGTCATGCTGTCACTAGTGAACAAGCTGGCAGTGCTCAGCACTGCGTACTCTTAAGAAAGCCTGGCACGTTGCCAGTGGTACCAGGGGATGTCATACTTCCTGGCTGCTCTTGCCAGTCGAGACAAACCAAAGACACTGTACTGTGCCTAAGCCAGCGCAGGGATGCTGTGTGCGAGCATGCATGGCGCGTGCGAATGTGCAGACACGCCTGTGGAGTCCAGAGTGGGGGCATCCTGAGCAGGTGTATGCGCAGTTCAACTGGTGCTCCGCTCCGGTCGGCTGGCATATTAGCATTTTTGCGTGTCGCCCACAGTGACACACTGGCGGGGGGGGGGGGGAATTGCATTGAACACGCGTCCTGCGCAGCCTGTGCCGAAGCGCAGCCACACAGCCGCGGCGGCGGCAGCAGCAGCAGCGGCGGCAGCAGCAGCGGCGGCGGCAGCACACCGTGGCGGCAATGGCAATCTCTGTGTGTATGGTGGCGCACATCGCGCGCACTCTTGTACTCTTATTGTGGCGCGCCCGCACCGGCCCAGCAGCAGCGCACACGGCGGACAGCTACCACCAGCAACTGCGGTGTATGGCGGGCGGTCCGCGGAAAAGAAAAAAGCACACGCGATCGATGACACACTGCTCAGCGCTGGTGGCTGGCGAGGCGGACACAGCTGTCGAGGGACAACATGGGGGCTCGCAAGAGGGGCCCCGCGTTGTCTTTTTTTTTGCCGCGCCTGTGACCAGGCGCGTCTCCCATTGCCAGCCACCGGGCTGCTTACAATTCATTTCTGCAGGTCAGGAGAGGAGGGTCACCGTCACGGTGGTGGCCCCGCGGGGCGTCACTACTCAACATGCATGAGGGCAGGGTCAGGAACTTCAACTTCAACTTCAACTTCAATTTGGAGCGTACTTCAACTTGGGGGTGTGGGCCGCACGCGCGCATCGCGGTGTGCGGCAGGCGCGCCACCCGTGGCGGCGGAACTTTGGGATAGGAGGCGGGGGCCTGGTCGGACGCACTGTGTGGTAAATGTGGCGAAATGGTGAAGTTTACAACGGCTGTGAACTCCACTCTTTCCTGTAGGGAGCGGCGGGACCGGACTGGAGCAGCTGTCGAGTGCAGGCCTGCAGCAGCGCATGGACGCAGGGGCAGTGGGCGGCGGGCGCGAGTTGGGCAGCAAGAGTCAGTGCCACTTTTCTTCCAGCAACTCACACCTCAATGCAGACACAATGACCATGGCGTTGTTGCCGTGCGCGCATGGCAGCGCTGGGCACCAGAGGCGGCATCTCGCGCCTGACCTTCAGCTTCAACAGCGAGTACAAATGCAACTTCACCCCTCCTACACCCCCGCCCCCCCTCACGTCAGGAGGTAGCAGGTGCAGCAGCGCGCCTTCCCCCGGCCACCTCCCCCTCCACCGCAAACTTCAACTTCAAGTTATACTTCAACTTTAGCTCAAGTTCTGCACCGTTCCCCAGCCCCTCACCTCACCTCAGGGGCCGGCGGGCGCGGCGGCGGCGGGCGCGAGCCTGTCGGCGGCGTGCTCCGCCCACTGCGCGGCGCCTCCACCAAAGCACAACTTCAACTCCAAATCCAACTTCAACTTCAACTTCAACTCAAGTTCTGCGCCATCTCGCACCCTCACCTCAGTGGGCGGTGGGCGCGGCGGTGGCGGGCGCGGCGGCGGCGGCAGCGGCGGGCTCGAGCCTGTCGGCGGCGTGCTCCGCCCACTGCGCGGCGATGTCGGCGTACTCCGCCATGACCTTGGCGTGCTCCGCGCACGCGTCCGCCTCCTCCTTGACCATGCGCGCCTCGTCGCTGTCGGGGGGGGACTTGAGGGCGCACTCGTCGGCCGCCTTGCTGGCCTTGTCGGCCGCGTCCTTGGCGACGGTCGCCGCCGCGCGCGCGTGGGCGGCGCGCTTGGCGCCCTCCTCGTGGGTGCAGGCGGGGCCGGTGGCGTCGTCGTCGCACCTGTGGCAAATTTTCGGCGGCAGCAGGCGCGAACCGTTGACGCCGGTTAGTTGACAATGTGCTACTCCGAAACAGTGTGTAAGTAGTTTGTGGAAAGCAAAACCAGTGCTTCGCGCCCTCCTCGTGGGTGCAGGCCGGGCCGGTGGGGTCGCCGTCGCACCTGTTTGGCGAGTTCTTCGGCAGCGGCCGGCATCCGCAGGTCAATACTTCAAGCACGCAGCAGGTTAGTTGGTAATTGCTGCTGCGAAGCACTTTGAACTAGTTCTGGGGAGCAAAATTGGAGCTCGCGGCCCTCCTCGTGGGTGCAGGGCCGGGCCGGTGGCGTCGTCGTCGCACCTGTTTGGCGTTTGCGTCAGCGGTGGTGTTGCAGATCAGTGTGAGTACGCTGGTCCCGTGGTGACTTAATTTTAATGCTGGTTCTGATAGTTTCTCGAGGTTAGATGTACCGGCGCGTAATGACACACACTTCGTGTTGTATTGCGAAGCGCATGTAGTACAGCCACGCGGGAGGCATGGTCGCACCTGTTCGGTGAGTTTTGGCGGCCGCAGGCACTGGCCGCAGTCGCGCAAGTTGGTACATACCTCAGAAGAAGCTGATTACAGCTGTCAATTACTCAGTTCGAAGTACTTCAGAGCAGTCTTGTGGAAATACTACTTCGAAATACAGTTGTGACTGATAAAAACTAACGCCGCATGCATATACGCCACCATAAAGTCGTTGCCTCACTTGGCGAGCTCGGTGTAGGCGTCCACGGCGGTCTGCGCGTTGGCGGCGGCCACATCGTCGTGGACCTTGGCCTTGTCGCGTGCGTCCTTGTTGTCGCGCTTCTCATAGTCAGGGTCGGCCTCCAAGGGCTTGGCAGTGGCATCAGTATCATCCTGTGTGGGGACAGGGGGTGGAGGGGGGGGGGAGGCATTGTGCAAAAAGGAGAGGCATGAAGGTTAGGGTCGCACAGTGTGTGTGTGTGTGGCGGGGGGGGGCGCAATGTGCAAAAGTGGGAGGCATCAAGGTCAGGATTGCATAAATATGCATAAATATATTTGTGACTAGTGAAAAGGGCTTGAGAGTGGAGTCAGCGTCGCCCTGTGTGGGTGGAGAGAGGATACGGGGGGGGGACGGGGGGGGGGGG
>JAULBY010023730.1:0-17777 GCA_032358315.1 Ophiocytium majus | reverse complement strand
ATGTTGCCAGAGCACTACTCTAACTGATTACAGCCCCATGTCCCAGGGGACCTGCTCCCACCCCCCAGCTCCCGGAAAGGGAGTACCTGTACAGTTGCCCACACCACGTTGTACTATTGGTTTTTTATTGGAAAAAAAATAACAATGGTAGTTTATTCACAGGGACAATGAAAAATTATTTGTCTTTGGAAATTGCCCATAAACACCCATATCAATTACCCCAGTCCATGGCCGTGATCAGCTTTTATGGCTGCATTTTTTACAATTTTGGGAATGGGTTGCCTAGGCTGTACTGTATTCCACGCATGGTGAGTGGGGATTTCATGGCTGCAGCGCGGCAACCACATGCGTGCAGCAGCCGTGTCGTGGGCTGGGCAGCCCCAGGCACGCACATTCACCGCGTTCTGGTGTACTTCAAGTACTTGAAGTACTTGAAGTATTTGAGTGCAGTCCTTCTCCACAGTTATCTGCTACAGTACCGCACTAGCAGCAGTCACGCAGTGTGCCTGTGCCACGGCGCAGTGCTCCTACTTGTCCCGACATATTGACTGCTGTGGTACTGAAGTGCTCGTACAGTTGCCAATGCCCACAGCCGCTACGGTACACTATGTATGTACACGCCTCAAAAGTACACACCTTTAAAATATATTAGCGGTATATACTATATATAGGCTATATACTACTACCAGTAGTAAATTGTTTTCCAACCGAGGATGCCACCGGGGAGTCATGCCAGTGGCTGCCGCACGGCGGCAGCACATGTGCAGCCGCCATGCCGTGGCTGGGCCGCCCCGGGCGGCACATTCAATAACTTAGCCTTCACCGCGTTTTATTGAAAGCATTTACGGCACTTGCACTCGCACACACACATGTGCCGACACAAAAAACTCCTACTTCTACAGTGCAGCCGCCATGTACTGGACTTGGATTGAGTGCGATTTGTGCTTTGGTGCGGGGTCCAGAGACGCGTCACAGACCACATAACTCTGTATAAACGATACAATAGTACACGATGCCCTATTCAATGCAGTGCGGGTCTTGCTGTATTGCGGGGTGCTAGGGGGGTGATAATCCCCCACACTAAATCGTGATGTGTATGTGTTACCGTGGTACTTTTGCTTAGCTCCGCGGAAAGCCCTGCGCACATGGTGTGCACTTGAGTGGGAAAACCATGACCAAAAAAGCTGTCTCCTACCCAACAAGATGGCCATGTGACCGTAGCATGTTGCCACAGTACTACTCTCGTAATTTTCCACCTCGTGTCCCAGGGGGCCTGCGCCCACCCAGCTGCTGGTCACACCATTCTCCCGCCACACACCAGGGAGCGCCGTGGTACTTCACTTGCCCTATATTTCGGTTAGGGCGCGGACTGCCCTGTCCACTTGTTTGCACCTGCGCAAAGTATGAATCATTGACACCCCAGCGGTCATCACACCGTGTGTTGTGGTGTAGCCGGGCAGTACCATTACGACGAGCGTGCTCCGCTGCGTTGGTCCAGTCTGTCCTACGCTGGTTTGTCCTACTGTGATACTTCTTGTATCATTATTTTTTATCTATGTTTCACTGTATTTATAATAAACAAAGCGGCCCGCGCTCACTGTGCTGGCCGGCTGGACCACAACACACGGCGTGATGAGGTGTCATACGGTGGCAGGCGGTATGCCCAACAGGCTTAAGCCGGCCACATACTACAAGCAGTGCAAGTTTGCCAGCTTTTTCGCTGCCTCTCTGGTCCTTTTCTGGTCACACGCACCGTGTGCGAAGGGCTTTCCGCGCCCCAAGTGGACAAAAGTACAAGTTTGCGCTCCTACCAACTCCGTAGTCATTTCTTGCCGCAGTTGTGGTACAGCTTTTTGCAGCAAAGCTGTCAAACGCAACCAGCCAACTAGCCAGCGCGCTCCCACCCGTGCCTCCCCCCCCCCCCCCCGCCCCCGTCCCGCCCGCCCCTGGACACACCCCTGGCGCCGGCGCGCCCCACAAGCGTGGGCGACATTGGCATGGTGTCGGCACGCTTGCCAGCGCGCGCTGTGTGGCAAGCGTACGCCGGACAGCGGCCGCTCAGCCGCGTCGCGCCGACCCCCTGTAGTATGAGGTAGGGACTCCAGACGGCGGTACGATATCCTATGGCGGGCCGGCCTGCCCACTCGGACGCCCTGCTCGCCTCTCGATTTGGCTCCCGTTGCGGTCCGGTGTACAGTATGGCATGTAGTACTGCCCCTGAGGGCTGTGCAGCGTGCGCGGCCGCCGCTGTGCGGCATGCCGCGGTGCCGCCTGCGGTGCCACCGTCGTAGTGTCGTGTGCCGCGGCCGTCGCTGTGCATTCTGGCTTCTGTACAGCCCGCGCGCTGCCGCCGCCGTACTTTTAGTGGACTCCGCTTAGGGCGCGGAGAGCGCTGCGCGCATGCACGGCGTGCGTGTGACTGGAAAAAGCATGGTCAAACATGCTGTCCCCTGTTGCTAGCTATCAGTTAACAAGATGGCGATGCTCAGCACCGCACACTCTAGTAGTACAAGCCTGGCATGTGGCCACAGCGCTACTCTAATGGACCACATTCCTATGCTGTACATGTTGTGATGGGGATGCTGCACGGTTGTGGGCGCCACTGTACCACGGGCACATACCATTCGTTCCTGTGTCAACTGTGCTGTCGCTGGTGTGTCGCCCCTGGATCGCGCACTTTGGTAGCACATTGCACAGAGACACCTGGAGGAATGCGAAACTCTTGTGGCATTCGGTGCACATGTAGAGTTCATTTGGGACCCCAAATCGCGGGCTGTTGTCAGCTGTATCGCAGATGATACAACTTTGTATGAGGGCGCTGTGTGCTACTACTGTGGTATGCGTGACTGGTATTGCCGTGCACGTCATGCGAACGCAGAGCTTTGCCGCTGCTGGTGTCACTGCAGAAAAAGTTTCGCAATGAGTCGCTGCGGTTGTGGGCAAACTACCAGGGCTACAAAGGCAAAGGCAGCTCTCAGCCAGTCACAGTCTGTGCATATGCCTTCCGAATCACAGGCGTGTACACGTGGTCGATTTTTTCTTATGGTAGGGCAGAATTTTCAAATTTGATTCAGCTGAGGGGAGTGGTGGAGAAGGGAGAGAGAAGGGCAAGGAAAGAACGGGGAGTGCTGAAGTTTTGAGGGGACCTAAAAAGGCTGTAGGCAACCTTCCTACCAAATTTCAGCACTGTACCAGTTGTTTTGAGTGACTTTATCTTGCAGCAGCACCAGAAGTGGTGACAAATTCTGGCTTACACGGAGGGTGAACCTGACGGTAAGCAGGTTTTACAGCAGCGCAGGTGCCGCAAAATGCCGGGAAAAGCAGCAGCTCAGAAGTATCCCTTGCTAGCGTCGGCTGTGCCAGTCACTCCACGTAGGGCCGGCAGCTGCTGCCGCGCACCAGTGACCGCAGGCTCTTGGCAGCTACAGTATTTGTGTATTGATCGAAATGGCCTTGATGTGTACACTTGTACTGGTGAACAATCGCTGCCCACTTGCCACACACTATGCACGCGCGCATGTGCACAACGTCAGCTGCAACCGCCATGCTGCAGGTGGCTTTCTCGTGACTGCCGCCCACTGGGTGCCATGACAAATACTTTTGGTGGTGCATTCAGCTGTGTGTCATGATTTTGATACTTCCACTGAGCGTGAGAACAATGCTCGACGCTGTCTACCAAACTTGCAGGTTGTCAGCACGCACAGCAGCAGCCAACCACTGCTGCCAAGGTGCGATGGTTGCTTGCGGCACAGAGGTACTTGCGCCCAGGACATGGTACTGCGCAGGCACACTGAAAAACTACTGAGCAATTGATATGGGCATGATGTGGCAAATATGTCACTAGCGTCTTACTTGTCACGGGTGTCATGTGGCCTGCACGCCCAGCCACACCACAGCAGCCAATAAAGACTGAGAATCACAGTTGCGTGCATCGAACTATGGGACTGTGCCATGCCCAGACCATTACAGGAAGTGAAAGCTGGCGGTCCACTTGCTACTTACGTGCGACGCCTCTCTGTGCCGCCATGCCATGGCGCCAGTGTCTGTCTGAGCAGCGGCCTGGCTTGCACTCTGAACTCAACTGTGCATGTAACGGCTCACCCTTCCGGCGCGCCACCTTTTGCTCGCCTGCGAGACGCCAAGCCGTGGCCAAAACGGTATGAAGCTGTGGCACCGCTGTCAATGTGCATGCTGGACCAGCACGTGCGGTCACCGTGCACTGTGTCGGCAGCTAGGGGCAGAGGCACCTGCACACTGGAAAATGCATTGTGGATCGATCCGGGAAAGGTCCAGTTCTTCCAGAACGGTCCCAGTGCCAATTTTGCAAACCTCGCACAGGCATTAATATTAGAAGGAGGCCTTGTCCGGGCGACAGAGACCTCTGAGGTGGCTCGCAACGCTTGCTACATCATGTCCGTTGTGCTGGTGGTGGGCCCGGCAGGATCGGGCAAGACGACTTTGCTGACAGGTAGGCAATCAATCCGCCCCCAAATCATGTGTTTTTCACCTGTGGATTTTCCGACCAGGCTCTGCACTCCTCCTTTTGTGAGAGATGTCACCACCCACATCTGACTGCCTCCTTTGTACGCGCGTGCAGGCCTAGGGGTGCTCGTGCAGCATAATCCAGAAAGCGCTAGCGACTCAGGAGCGGCCGACGGGTGAGCCTGGCGCCTAATAGCTGAAGTTGCCTGTTGCAGCGGCAACGGACGCCCGCATGTACTGCAGCAACGGCTGCAGCAGCGGCAGCGGCAGCAGCAGCTTTATCTATCCGCTGTGATTGAGTGCGGCTACTAGCACTCAACTGCTGCTGCTGCTGCTCCTGGTGTCCTTGCCGGCATTGTTTGCGCCCAATGTTGAAGTTGCCTGCTCCCGTGCACACTTTCGGCAGCGTGCACTTGTCTGCACAGCAGCAACAGGACACGCCGCACTTACAGCAGCACCACCAGCAGCAGCAATGACTGCTATTCGGCAGTGGCGCTTAGCTGCTGCTGCTGCCCGCATTCCACCTGTCAGGTCTCCCATTGTTCTGGAAGGGGCCGGAGCCACCTTCTCTCAGCACTCATGGCTGCTCAAGACTAAGTACTACACCACACAGGTGAGCTCCAGCTGCAGCAGAGGGGCGTCTCCCTGCAACACCCGCTTGGCAGCCATGCAGCTGCCTTGATAAACAAGCACCACATGACGCCTTGCCACCCCGCCACCACCGGCAGAGCGCAGCTGCAGCACTCCGCTGCAGATGCACCACGCCGTGCAGGTGGTGATTCCGTACCGCCACAACAGGGTCTCACACACTTTTACTTGTACTGCTCCTGCGCTGCTGAAAACCGCAGTTGAAGTTTTGGGAGCAGTGGGAGGCGCCCTCCGTGACGGCCGTGGCGGAGGACGAGGCCCTGGGCGAGCTGGCGGGACCGCATGGCGTGGAGGGCATCATCTTAGTTTTCGACTTGACGCAGGTGCGGCACGTGCGCGCACGAACCTACGGCAATGTGAAAGAAACCTAAAAGGCTGCTAAGCCCAGATACTGCCGTGGCTGGGGCAAAATGCCAGGCCGGAGCCTGTGGGGTGATTTGTCCACCTGGGCAGTGTGTTGGAAGGCATCATCATCGTTTTTGACTTGGCACAGGTGCGGCACGCACACGTGCCTCTGAACGCTGCGTGCCGCGTCCCCCACCGCTGCAGCCGTGCAGCGCCCGTGCCAAAGAAACGGCCACACTTTTATAAACGTGTACTAGCGGGAAAAAAAGTGCTTTCTACACACACTAGCGGCGCCAGCGCGGGAGCGCGTGGCGTTGAAGGCATCGTCATTGTTTTTGACTTGGCGCAGGTGTGGCACGCACATGGTTGGTCACACACAAGCACATGTGACTAGTGATGGGTCAGAGCGTATAATTTTTACATCTTCACATTACATATGCCGTATGCCGTACTACAGTAGTATGTGAATACGCCGTATAACGTATGCAGATGTACGTGCTTGTACCGCAAATACGCTGTATATCGCATTTTTGGGCGTAGAAATACGCCGTACTTTGTATAACGTATAAAATACGTTATACGCCGTGACCCATCCGTATATGTGACGAACCAGCTGCTCGCACATTGGCTGTTGTACTAGCGATGCTAGCCGTCTTATGCCGTCACGTTGTGTTTTGCCGGCACGTGTGCGCGCCAACCGCACTGCTTCCGAAGAGAAGACACTGCAGCCCTCACCGCGTGGCCGACAAGCGCAGAAGCCCACCATGCGCACAGCTGCATGCACGCGTCTACGGCAGCGCGCTGTCGCGTTCCCCACCGCTGCAGCAGTGCAGCGGCTGTGCAACCAGAATCGGCCACGCTTTCATGTGTGTCAGTTAGGGTTGCCGGAACCGTGACTATTTTTGAAATTACTCCGTAATTCGCAGCGTAATTTCACCGCAACCTTATAGTACTTGCAACTCTTCCATGATGTTTTCTGCTCAGCACAGTCGGACCATCACAACTGTCAAGGCATCGTAGGCTGCGGTACGCAACTGCCGCGGGCGCAGTGGAATCACCGTTCACCGCAAAGTCCCGAAATTACGACTCCGGCATCCCTAGTAGTTAGTGATGGGTCACAGCGTATAGTTTTTGCATTATACGCCGTATAACGTATGTAAATACGCCGTATAACGTATGCATATGAACGTATTTATACGGCAAATACGCCGTATATCGCTTTTTTGGGCGTAGAAATACGTAGGAATGCGTTGTATTTTGTATAACGTACAAAATACGTTATACGCGATGACCCATCACTACTAGTAGTATTAGTGAATGGGGTACTATTGAGACATACTACAGTATGTAGTACTTCACAAGTGTGCCAGTGGCGGCGGCGCCAGGTGGCCGGGTGCCGTGTGGGCCGTATGCCACGTTTTTTTCCACTGTCACGCCTCCGCCCGTATGTGGCGCAACTGCCCCTGGATATACGGTCATCTGCACTGTCTCCAGCTGCTGCGCGCCGTGTGCACGCGCGTCTGGCGACAGCAGCAGGGGCAGCGGCAGCAGCAGCGGCCTGCGGCTGGCACCACCGCCGCCGCCGTCGCCGCCACCGCCTTGCGGTGCCTGTGCGCCCATGCTTGGTATGGTACGGTTGTCCTGGCCTGTGTACCATCTGCTACAAAAGGAGCACTTGTACAGAATCATGTGTTACTTCTAGAAGTGTATTAAATAATAATGTTGGGGGCAGCTGCACACTGCCCTGCGGCACATGCCTGGCGGTGAAGGCCCCAAAGGGCCCCCAAGGTGTTGCCGGGGGGGGGCTTGCAGGCTTGCCAGCCCTGGTTGCCCTGGTTTTAATGATACTCATAGCTTTGTGTGCTGCTGCTACATGATACGTCTAGCAGTACACTTCTAGAATACACTTCAAGTACTTGAACTTGCCCTTGTTGCCCTGGTTTTCATGACACACATGATTGTGTATGCTGCTGCTATATGATAGTTCTAAAACTATACTTCAAGTATGTGCTTTTGAAGTATAGGAGAGCGCGCTAACGGACATCACACTGTGGGTTCCTCGCCTTCCGCCGCCGCATGCTGCGCAGGAGGATGCCTTTGAAAGTGTGCGCGAGTGGGGAGCGCTGTGCGACGCCGGCGGCGACGGACTGGCGCTGCGCCTACTGGTCGGAAGCAAGGTGCATGAAGCTATACCAGAAGTACAAAATAATGTACCTACTTAAAAGTATATACCGGCACGAATACATACTGAAAGTATACCGGGTATATGTACGTCTGCTTGGAGTGTGGAAAGCCGTGTGCACATGGCGTGCGTGACTGACAAAAGCATGAGCGAGCATGCTGCCCTTCCCTCTTGCCGGCAAGTTCACAAAAGGTCAGCATTATGCAGTCTGAAGCAAACCTGGCATGTTGCTGCAGGACTACCAGTGGGCTGTGCAGTCTCTTGTCTTGGCGGACTTGCTTCTATCCCCACCCAGCTCCTGGCACGCTTGCATGTACTTCAAGAAGTATGTACTTCAATAAGTATGTACTTCAATAAGTGTGTACTTCAAGAAGTATGTACTTCAAGAAGTATGTACTTCAAGAAGTATGTACTTCAAGAAGTATGTACTTCAAGAAGTATGTATACGTGCATATTTGTTTTGAAGTACATGCCGTGCACTCGCTGCTAAGTGCGGTGTAGTGATAACCCCCCTCGCACCCCACACAAAAGCAAGACCAGCGCTGAACCAACTAGGGCAGTTTGAATTTGCTATACCTTCATGTGAAGTACACAGTCATGTGGTCTGCGACAGTTCTCTGGACCCGCACTGAGCCGCGTACCACACTAACCAAAACACGCTTAAAACATGACGGCACTGTAAATGTACTTAAAGTCTATAATGCACACCCTTAACCAGTTTTTATGTGGCTGGGGGCGCGTTCTCTTCCCCATCCCAGCATGCCATGCCATTGCTATATTTACCACTGCAGGTAGCCTAAGTATTGTTGTACCAGTACAACCAAGCTATTGAAGGACAAGTATACATGGTACATGTGCATGAAGTACTACGTAGTATGTGTAGTATAGTAACAAAACTATGTAGTATGCTCACACATACACTCCGCAAGTAGTGTTACTTATTTGCACTTGTGCCCACAGGCTACCTAGGGCTTGACCGCACGTAGCTGCCCCAACCTTGTACCCGCCGGCACACGCGGCGACCGACACAACGGCTCCCTCTCCCCCATTCACGCGGCATGCACCGCGCCCGACACCTGCCATGCCACGCCGCCACGCTCACACTCACATGCCTCCGTCTGCACACGCCGCCACCGCCGCGCGCGTGCGCACTCCTCCGCCGCCACCCCCCGTGCAGGTGGACAGGCTTGTCGAGGGGGGAGAGGCGCTCGAGGCAAGGCGCACGGCGCACGTGGAGTGGTGCCTGGACCACGGCATGGAGTACATCGAGGCGGACCTCACCAATCCGACCGAGGGTGAGGCTCGGTGCACCTGCTGCCGCACGCCGCTCTCCGCCACGGCCACGCCGCCGCTGCCGCCGCCGCTGCTGCCACTGCCGCCGCTGCTGCTGCCGCTGCCACTGCTGCCACCGACGCCACCGATGCCACAGTCGCCGCCGCTGCCGCCGCCGCTGCCGCTGCCGCTGCCGCTGCTCCGCTGCCACCGCCGCCGCCGCTGCTCACCCCTACTGCTGCAATAACTGCCACTGCTGCGGCCACCGCGGCCGCCACTGCCGCCGGCGCCGCTGCCGCTGCCGCCGCCCTCCTCCCCCCCAGGCGGCGACACGCACCAAAAAGACGGCGTGCCGCCACCGCCGCCGCCGCCGCCGCTGCTCACCCCTACTGCTGCCACAACCCCTGCCGCCGCCACCGCCGCCAACACCGCTCCTCACCGCCACCGCTACCACCCCCCCCGCTACCGCCCCCCCCTCGCCCAGGCGGCGACACGCGCGAAAAGGACGGCGTACCGCGCGTACTGGAGGCGCTGCAGTCCACGCCGTGGGCCTCCGTGGCATCGGCCATGCGCACGCCCACCGCCGGCCTGGCCCTAGGCATGGGCTTGCGACCGGAGGCAGCGGCCCGCCCGCTGGCAGAGCTCGACGGCCGCAGCAGCGATGGAGAGGGGGAGGACAGGGGCGGCTACAGCAGCGGGGACGAGGGGGGGTGGGGCGGCAGCGTGAGTGGCGCGGTGGGGTGCATCTTGCGGCACCCGGCGGTGGGCGGGGGGGCTGTGTGCGAGTGTGGTGGTGGTGGTGGTGGTGCTGGTGCTGCTGCTGCTGCCGCTGCTGGTGGTGGTGCTGGTGTGTGTGTGGGGGGGGGGGGGGGGGGGGGGGGGGGGGGGGGGGGGGGGGGGGGGGTGGTTGCGGCGGCAGCAGGTGGTGGTGGTGTTGGTGGTGCTGGTGGTGGTGGTGCATCTGCTGCTGCTGGTGATGAGCTCTGTTTTCGTTGATGGGAGGCTGCGGGCAATGGCCGGACATTGTTCCCACGGTGCTGTGTGTATTGGTACAGCTACTGTAGGGAACCCAGCCACCAGCATTGGCGCTGGTGCATTGGCAACGCGACCGACGCATTTGCAGCAGCGCCAGCCCCACTCATGCCGTCCACTCTCCTTCAGCACAGCCATTGACTGCGTACACCACTGCCGCCGCCGCGCTGCCGCCACCACTTCCGCTGCTGCCGCCGCCACCGCCGCCACCGCTGCCTCCGCCGCCGCTGCCGCCGCCACCGCTGCCGCCACCGCTGCTGCCGCCACTGCTGCTACTGCCGCCACCGCCGTCACTGCTGCTGCTGCCGCTGCTGCTGCCGCTGCTGTTGCCGCTGCCGCCACACCGCCGCCGCCTCCGCTGCTGCCGCCGCCACCACTGCCGCCCCCGCTGTCGCCCCCGCCTGCTCACACACAGGATGCGCCCGGCACACCGCCGCCTCAGAGCGGTTATGGCGCTCTTGACGATGGCAGCGACTCCAGCTCAGCGCCCGCCAGCCCTCGCGGCGCCGACGCGCCACGGTCACCGCCGCCTGCCGGTGGAGGATTTATCGATGAGGCCATGCTAGCAAGATTGGCAGCAGCAGAGCCAGTGGCGCCGCCCACGGTGGCGGCAGCGACGGCGCCAGCGGCGGCAGACGGTGAAGCGGCTGCCCGCGCTCAGGTGCGTTGCCGTCCGTTGGGTGTTGATCGCCGGTGCTGTGCTCTGTGCGCAGCAGCTGCTGCGGCTGCTGCTGCGGTTGCGCGCTGGCATGCGCCGCGGCCGCTGCCGCGGTCGTCACTGGATCCCCCTCGCTCGCGGGCGGCCTGGCTGCGTGGCACCACCACTAGTGATGATATGCCTTGTGATGTGTTCTTTACGTTGTACTTGAGAAGTACAAAATGTGGTGTATTTCTACGTATTTCTACGCCCGTAAATTTGATATACTGTACGGCGTATTTGCCGTTTTGCCGTATTAATACCCCCATTTGAACACATGATACACCCTACTTACATGCCTTATGCGGCGTACGATCCAAAGTTCACACGCCGTGACCCACCACCAGCCGCCACAGACACTCATGCCCCCACACACACGCTGCGCGGCTCCGCCCCCCCCCCCCCCCCCCCCCCCCCCCCCCGCACCTGCCGCGCGCGCCGCCGCACTCAGCCCGCTCCAGCCGACACCGCCACTGCAACTGCAGCAGCAGAAACAGCAGCAGCAGCGGTGGCGGCAGCAGCGGAGCAGCCGCCGCCGCCCGGCAGCGTCAGTCTCAGCCCGGGCGAAACGCTGTGGCGCGCGCTGGCGGTGACCGTGGAGGCGGAGAGCGACTGCGCGGACGCCGCGGACGGCGGCGCCATGGCCGCGGAGTTCGAGCGGCTGCTGTCGCAGGTTCAGGGCGTGCGCCACACCGCACAGGTGGGTGCAGCGGCTCCGGCGGGCCCCGGCAAGCCAAATAATACCGGTAAAATATAAACACATACTTGAAGTATGTATGAAGTATATGTATACAGACCTAGAGTTTATCGCTCCTAGATGAGTTTTCACGCACCGTACCACTTGAGGTATGTACTTCTGAAGTACTATGTATACTACTGTACTGCATATGTGTATACTTAGAAGTATATATATCCAGACTCTAAAGAAGTATCCGTACAGACTTTTTCGGAGGTGCAGGGCGTGCGCCACACCGCGCAGGTGGGTGCGGCGGCTCCGGCGGGTCCCGTCAAGCGGAAACATATACATGTTCAGGCTCTCAAGTATCAAAGATAACTTTTCGGAGGTTCAGGGCAGGGGCCACACGGCGCAGGTGGGTGCAGCGGCTCTGGCAGGCCCTGCGCGGCGCGAATGCACGCCACACCGCACGCAGCATGCGCGCTGCTGGGGCTTCATCAAGGCGTCTCACAGTTTACCTCTTCCCTGCATACTGTTAGTGATGGGTCACAGCGTATAAAATGTCCATTATACGCCATATAGCGTATGTAAATACGGCGCATAACGTGTTTACATAAACGTATTTACATAAACATGACTTAAACGGCAAATGCGCCGTATATCGCGGTTTTGGGGCATATGAATGCGCCGTTTTTTGTATAACGTACTACTTGACGTATTTATTACGGCCGCTACCGGCGCGGAGACCTAGACTGTATCGCGCCTAGATTGAGGTTTTATGCTGTTGTACCGCCCGCTGCGGTGCCCCGTGCAGGCGTGCGGCGTGGTGCGGCTTGCCTGGGCAATAGTGATGGGTCACGGCGACTTTTGGAGTATTCTGTACGTTGTGTTACAGTACTACAGTACTAGTAAGGAGTCTCACAGATACTTGTTGCTTGCATGCTGCCACAGCACCTGCTGCGGTGCCGGTGCAGGCGCTGGCACGGACGACCAGCCCCTTTTCCATTGTACACCGTATGAAGACGTAGCACATGTATGTAAATACGCGCGCGCAACGTATCTACATCAACATGTTGTAAACGGCAAACACGCCGTACATCGCCTTGTGGGCGTATTTTCAAGTACGCCGTATTTTGTACAACGCACTTCAGAGCATGTACACCTACTTCAAGAAGTGTAGAAGTACTTCTTGAAGTATATGGTATAATACGTTACAGGCCCTGGCCCATCACTACATACTGTTGTACCCTCGGCTGCGGTGCCCCGTGCAGGCGCTGCCGGACGAGCGGCGGCGCGACCGCTCGGCAGCGGTCGCTCATAAACGTGTTTATACGGCAAATACGCCGTACATCGCCTTGTGGGCGTGTTTTTAAATACGCTGTTTTTTGTATAACGTCCTTCAAAGTACATATGATACGTTATAAGCCCTGACCCATCACTACATATGTTTACTATATACTGTTGTAACACCTGCTGCGGTGTCCCGTGCAGGCGCTGCCGGACGATTTTTTCAAATATGCTGTATTTTGTAGAACGTGCTTCAAAGTACGTTTGATATGTTATAGGCCCTGACCCATCACTACATGCTGTTGTACCACCTGCTGCGATGACTCGTGCAGGCGCTGCCGGACGAGCAGAGGCGCGACCGCGCGGCGGCGGTCGCCATGCGCCTTATGCGCATGATCGACGTGGGCGACGACGACGACAGCAGCAGCGACGAGGCCGCGCCGTCGCGATGATACATCGCGGTAACGGAAGCACACGTCAGAAGTACGAGGCAGGGACTGCAGGCGGCGGTACATCCTATGGCGGGCCGGCCTGCCCACTCGGACGCCCCGCTCGCCTCTCGATTTGGCTCCCGTTGTGGTCCGTGTAGTATGAGGTAGGGACTCCAGACGGCGGTACATCCTATGGCGGGTGCCGGCCTGCCCACTGGGATGCCCCGCTCGCCTCTCGACCTGGCTCCGGTGGTGGTGGCCCCTCCGGTGGTGGTGCCCTCCCCCCCCCCCGAAGTATATTGCTACTTCAAAGGATGACGGCCACGATGCGCGTGCCACTTTCGACGGTGGCCAACATGCCGTGCGCACTTGCAATGTGCACTTGTAAGTTTGCAAGGTGTCGCTCTTCATGCATGAATTCATGCGCATGCTCGCGTGGACATGGCAGGCGTGAGTGCGGGCGGCGGCGACAGCGGCCGTTGCGATGGTATATCACATAATGAAGTTCTGGCAGGTTGATGCCGCAGTGTGCATGGCCGTGTTGCACTGTGCCCCTTTGGGCGGTGCCTGCCATGCCGGCGCGCACGTGCGGGTGTCGCTCTGTGCGCACGGCGTCGCGATCATGCGCCCCATGATAATGTGACATTGGAGTTGCGTGTGCACGCGCCTCGGGGCAGTGGCCGTCATGCCATGCATGCTCGCAGGTGTGCCTCAGTGCGCACAGCGCCACATGACACTAGGTGATAATGTGACGCACACGTCGCGCGTGCGCCTCTGGACAGTGGCTGTTGTGCTGCTGCACGGTTGAAGGTGCCGTTTTCTGCGTACGCACTCGTCTGGTGCTGCGTGCGAGCGTTCTCGATCTGTGTGCTGGGCAGTGTGTTGCTTCTTTCTCCTGCTGTGGCTGCGACTGGAAGCATTGGGAGGAAGAGAAAGCAGATGCCGGGTGCCACGATTGCGTTGCGAAGTGCATGCGATGCCATGCTGCGTGCCACCTGAGCTGCTGCCCCGTGTAGTGTGCCATGTAGGTCGCTATAACCGGTGGCTGCTTGCGGTTTCTGGACCAGCAACACATGCCATGACACACACTGCCAGGACAAAAAAAAATGTTTTCGACTTCTTCAGAACGCAGAACTTGCCTTGGAACGTGCGTTGAGTTCGAAGCTCCTCACGAACGACACAATTTCAGACCCCAGTTCGCTGGTGGTGCACGCGCCTGTGCCCGGCGCCGTCTGCCCCTTCCCCCGGGTGAAGCCACCCATGAAGGTAACTCTGTGCTGCGAGGATGGCCGCTCCGCGCTGGTGGAGGTGGACCCGGGCACCGAGGCATCCACCATCAAGCTTCTGGGGGAACTGGAGCTTGGCCTGCCCGGCGACGCCCTAGTGCTGCTGCACAATGGCAAGCCCATCGCAGACGACGCCACTCTGCTTTCCGCGGGAGTGCAAGACGAGGACATGATACTCTGTTACACCCGCCCGACCCCCTCTCCACCTGCGGAAGCCCCTGACAGAGTGGCACCACCAGCCCAGGTGTGTGTGAGTTCCCGCTGGGCCCAGACCTGGGAACAGCAGTTGGTGAAAGGCTAAGCACGGGGGGCGGGCAGCACCCCTGGCGCATTGCTGGCGCCCCTGTGCTTTCCTCAACTGAAGCTTGACGCCTCTGCAGTTTGATTCTGCGCCTGCTGGCACCGGTGGTGCTCCTGTGGCGTTGGCAGCGGCCCCCGGAGCATCCAGCAATGCCGTTGTTCCCTGCCTGGCCCGTACGGCCGCATCGCTCGCCCTTGCAAGCAGCCAGAGTTGCTGCGATAGTGTGCGTACACCCTGCTTCAGCACCGCTGGATCAGCATCATGACTGCAACACGCATGCTCACTTGCATCCACGCAAACCGCGGTTACTGCATGGGCACTGCCGGTACAGAGCGCCCCACCCGGTGCGGCGCCCACTAACTGTCACTATTGTAAGTGTCCCACATGATGCTAACAATTGTCTGTGCATGGCGCTTCAACTGCCTTGCACAGGCAGCGCCAGCGGCGCGGGCGGTGGCGCAGCCGGCGGCGGCAGCACCAGCTGCTGCTCAGCGGCAGCAGGCGTCAGCAGCGGCGCCGCGACAGTTCACGGCTGCTGAGCTCAACAGCATGGACCCCAAGGTGCTGCTGGAGTACTACCGCGCCAAGCCGCAGGAGTTGAAGTTGCTCCACCACCGCATGCCGCAGCTCGCGGAGGGTGAGTGCAATGTGGCGCCCAGTAGTGTGCACTTACAATATCTACACAAAATACACATGAAAGCCCTTCACCTGCTGCTTAGCTCATTAACACACGGGCGCTGCTGCTGGTTTGCGCCCGAAACTGCAGAAGTTGAAGTTACCCCACCACCGCATGCCGCAGCTCGCGGAGGGTGACTGCGCGGCGGCAGTGCTGCCAAGCGCGGTGTGCACTGTGCCGCCCGGTACATGTGCACACGTGTGTAAGCATACAATATGTGTGTACATCTAAGTATTTCCACAAGCATTTCTTTGGTGTGCCGCCACAGCCACTTGTCACGGGCGTCAGGGGCAGTTTACTGATGTACTACGTAGCACTTTGGAAGAACTTACCGCACATCAAAATCGAGGTGCACAGTTATAACCATTATAAACAAGTATCATTTCAATCATTTGTACGTGTGTGTACGCTTACGGTATGTGGTACACGAAAATTGAAGTGGCAACCATGTCGATGCATCGCTGCGGTGTGCCGCCGCAGTTACTGAGACGGGCGTACGAGGGCAAGATCCGCACGACGACGGTCATGATGATCACATGTACATTTCTGAAGTACTGCTATACATGTATATACATATATATATATATATAGTACTTCGTAGTAGTATACTGTATCCAACGGCATACTTCTGAGGTATGCACGTACATTACTGAATGTAACATTAGTTAACGTGTACAGTTCTACACATCAATCATTTCATAGACACGTCCGTGCGGCGCTGTAGTGTGTCGCTGCCGCAGCCGTTGAGACGGGCGATGAGGGCGTTTTTCCACCAGCAGTACCCGCCGCACATCCAAAAAAAAAAGTGAATAGTTTTGAGTCTCATTTCTATCACATGCACACTTGCGACGCATTTAGGTGTACAATATTTGTGTACCCAAACCTTCACATGTATCTATAAACATGTCGGTGCGTCGCTGTGGTGCGTCGCCATTGAGACGGGCGACGAGGGCAAGGTCTGCACGACGGTCATGATGATCGAGATGAACATGAGTCGTACATGTACTACATTGTGAACATAGACTTTAAAGCACTTCTATAGCATAGTGGTATAATGTATACACCCATACATGCACGTACATTAGTAAATATGGTAGTATATATACACATCAATCAATTCACAGACACGTCCGTGCGCTGCTGTGGTGTGCACCCGCCGCAGCCATTGAGACGGGCGACGAGGGCAAGGTCCGCACGACCGTCATGATGATCGAGATGAACAGGCACAAGTACCACTGGGAGGAGCAGCAGGCGCTCAGGAAGCTGGAGGAGGACCCCGACGATGTGGAGAACCAGGCGCGCATCGAGGAGATGATCAGGAAACAGGTGGGTGCAAAAAAAAATAGTTTGAAAATACTACAGTACCGTAACTGACGGAGTATAACGCGGGGGTCTTGTTTAACGAGGGGGGGCGTTATGCAGCGTCATATGACCCTGTAAACCGCCCCCCGCGGGGCTGACGGCGCCTCAATGACGACAACGCGGGGGGGTATTCTATACAAATTTGGGTACTCTGTATAGCGCGGGTGCATTGCCCCCGCGCTAGCAACAGGAAACCCCGCCGCTGACAACGCGGGGGGGGCGTTATAATCCGTCAGTTGCGGTAGTACCAGCGCTTTTAGTATATCCTACCTACAGTACAGCATAAAAGTATATACTTCAGAAGCATGTATATATCTGCAGTTTTATTCATTTGCACTTGCGGGAGTGCAAGAGCCCATGTCAATTATGCCAGCGCGGCCACTGGAAGCCAAGGCAAGTGCGTGGCAAAGTATGTGTACGAACAAAGAAAGGAGTGGCAGGTGCCAGCAGGCTACGTAGGGCTCGACCTGCCACTGTAGTACTGTAGTATAACACGTAGCACTCCGAAGTGTACTGTAGCAGTTGGCGCAAGAGTCAGATGACGTGCACTGGTAGTGTCATTGGCCTTGGGCCATGGCACACCCATATGAAGGCATTGTGCATGTGTCCGTTGGCTGTACATTTGGCATGCATACACTGAAGTACCCCTTCACCATGTGCTTCGAAGTACTTGGAATGCAAGAACACTACTGAATTATGTGGGAGTATATACAACTGTACTTCAGAACATGTGTGCATACATGTGTGCAACATTTACTTTTGAGGTATGCAGTATGCGTCTCCATGAGAAGTACTTCTGAAGTATGTGTTTTGTTTTCACATGGCGATATGTTTCACCAAATGGGTGGTACATGCTGTACAGGCCGACACGTCTGCAGTATATACATACCTACGCATCACCATGTGCACTGCTATAGTATCACGTAACTTTTTATTTACATTTTCTTAGAGTACGCAGTGCTGAGCATTGCCAGCTTTTTCGCTACCTGTCTGATCCTTAACTGGTCACACACACCGTGTGCAAAGGGCTTTCCGCGCCCTAAGCGGAGTATGATAAAAGTACCAGCTTTTCCACCTTTGACAGGCGCACCCTCTACCCC
>JAULBY010023719.1:0-17791 GCA_032358315.1 Ophiocytium majus | reverse complement strand
ATCTCCGTGGCGCGGGGGTGTACGTGCGGCAGGTTGATGCCGCAGGGCTGTGGCAGCAGGAAGGCACGCAGCAGGTAACGTTCATATGAGCACATTCAAGTTGTGCGCCACACTCGGGGTGAGACCCAGCTGGGCACTCCCAGGCATAGTTCAGCAGCTGCAAGATGCATTCTGGTGAGTGCAGTCATCACTGCACTAGGTTGATGGTGCCTGTAGTGCCCCTGCCGCAAAGTATGCTGACAGGAGGTGACTGAGAACGAGACAGCACCCGCATTGGCTCTGCATGCTGGTTGACAGGGCATTATAAGTGCTGCGCGCCCACCCACCTGGAGGTTGAACATGGTGAATGACATCCCTTCCCCAGACAGAGCGGGGAAGTCGTCCACATTCATAGCCCTGGCCTGGCCGCCGCCAGCCTCGCCGAACCCCGTCTGACCCGACTGCAGGGCTCCTAGGTCAAAGATGAACTCGGACATGTCGAACTGGTCCCTGCATATGTTGTTGCGATAGAGTGGAACAGCGTAGCACACGGTTACACATGTGCACGGAACACCTTGATTCGCCATGCATACAGTACCAAGCACCTGTGCCAGGTGCCAACTACTGCAGTAGTGAGTGGTTGCAGGCTGCAGGTGCCCATCAGCGTCACATCCGATTGCTTGGCTGCGTGTCTGATGTGCGGTCTCACTGCAAAAAGGTATGAACATGGGGGCAACCTGGTGGTACTTGCCTGAAGGCTTCGCGCGATGGCGTAGAGAAGCTGATCTCCTCGGCTGTCAGGTCGCGCCGCGCCCCGCTTGCGCCCCTCAGCCCCGCCGCATCGCTGCCGCTGAGTGCGGCGACCATGACGGCGGCCAGCAGCAGCTTGCATGAACCAGCGGTAGCCGCAACCATTTTGGGTGGTAACTCGAGGAGAAGTGGCGTGGAGTCTGGGCAAGTCTGCTGCGCAGTTGGTGTGGGGAAGCGGTGCGCTGTGAAAGCTGCGGGTGTGAGAGTGAGTTGATGGTGCTGGATCGCCGTGCGCCAGTTAGCGAAATTCGGAAGCTTTCAACGCCACTTCGTTCGTTCGGGTACAGTTACTTCCGCAGGTCCCCCACACCCCTGGCAGCATGGCCCTTCCGTAGACGGCGGGGCATGGAAAAAGCTGACGGCACCAGCAGAGCTCGGCTCTCCTGGCAATAGCTATATTGAGCGTGGTGAGCGCTGGGGCCGCCGCCGCTGCTGCTGCTGCTGCTTCACATGTGCACAGGGCAGGTACCTAGGCTGCTGCTGCAGGTCGCAAGCGCGTGTTGACGCGGCAAGGAAGCACACCGCGCCGCATTTGCCGTCATGTTGCAGCTACCCAGCAGCAACTAACTGCGTCAAAAAGCGGGTCTGCGGTCTCGCGGTCTCAGACACCCCCCCCCCTCATCATCGTCTTGGAAGGAAATGGTACTTCAAGTTGAAGTTTGTGTATAAGTCAGGAAACATCATGGGCGCGCATGACAGCCTGTCTCAGAGACACGAGGGCAGAGTTTGTGTGTTAGTCATAGAGGCATGAGGGCATGTGTGCACGAATTAGTTGAAGTTAGTGTAATAGTCAGGGGACACATCAGGGCATCCACACATGTGCCCCCCCCCCCTTCTCCAACGTGTTAGGTGCAGTCTGGACTCCGCACTCAGGCCAGCAAACCCACAGATGGTTTTCCATGGCCCCTCTGCAGTGTCAGGAGGTGTTGCATGCTGCTTGAGTCCTAGCCTGATGGCATTTGCAAGCCTTGCAAGCCGCCAATCCCGCGCCCGTCTGCGGCGCTGTTGCTATAGCACACACCACTGTAGTATGAGCCCAACTCTACTACCAGTAGTACCAACCACGACCACTGGCAACGGCTGGACACCCTCGCCGCGCTGCTGCGTTTGGTGCACAAGGACACCGGCGCTCCCTCCCGGCTGCTACCTGTACATGTCCCCTGGCCAGCTCGACTCTCTTGGCGGCAAAACCGGCAGCAGGCGGCGCGCAGTGCCTCTGTGGCGGCCTGGCCATGACCTTGTGCCTGCACGCTCCCATCCGCGATGGAACATGCCAGCTAGACAGCAAGGCATGCGCACAAGGGTGCATTGCGGACAACTTTCGAAGCTGTACTGCAGTGCACCTTGATTTCATGCAGTAGGCGCAATGTGACATGTTGACACGGGGAAACGCGGCGATGTCGGATCACACGGGGCAGCTGGCACAATAGGTCGAAAACAACAGAAGCGCAGTGAAAACAGCTGGATGGCATGGCACCACCCATCAGTGCCTCCGTGCAATGGTGTGCATGGAGCCACAAAAAGATGTCATAATTCGTTGCATGGAGCATGCGCTGTTGATAAAATACACCGGCCTGCGCCGCGGCTCGCTGCTGCAGGCTGCACGGCTGCTGTGGCTGCTATTTTGCCCAAACCTGTAACGCACTGGCGTCAAAACGCAGCTGTGTGGGAGCTGCTGTGCGGCTACTAGTGCATGCAGCATGCCCACCACCCACTGCAAGTAAGATCGCATATACCTAACGTGCCTGTATCATGCCTCACCCGCCTATGTGTGCGACACCCACTGTGTGTGAGCCCACTTTGCCAGCTCCACCATCGCCGACGCTGCTGGCACCTTTCTCCGTTGGTGGCGCACTGGAGCACTTCAGGGGCATCACCCCCCCCACAGGCGCGGGGTGCACCACTTTCAGGTGTGAACCCGCCTCTGATGTGGTGCCAGCTGCTGGCGGGGGCGAGGCAGGGCGTGGCACCTGAGCTGCCGCAGCTGCCATTTCTATCCAATCTAATCCATCGAGGTCCGCCGCAGGGCCAGCCTGTGCAGCGCCAGTGGTGACCGTGCGCGGCGCAGGTGCTGGTGCAGCCGCTGCCGCCGCCGCGACCCAGTCTAAGCCGCCACTGCCTGCAGTCTCACCGGTGGGGGTGAACCTCCGAGTTGTGGCTGCAGGTGTAGCGTCCTGGGTGGTCACTGTAGAAGCGGCCGCCGCTATCCATTCCAAGCTGCTTGTCGCGGCGCCATTGGCCTGCATGCGCGGTGCAGCTGGCTGCTTTGCCGCAGCCACAATCCAGTCCAGGCCGCCGGTGGTGGCAGCGCAATTATTTGATCCCGCTTGCGCCGCTGTAGGTGGTGCTGCCGCCGTTGGAGTTGTTGCAGCTGCCGCCGCCGGTACCCGTTCCAGACAGCCTGCCGCAGCGCCGGCCGCCGCCACCCACTTCAAGCCACTTGTCGTGGCGTCATTGGCCTGCATGTGCGGTGCAGCTGCCTGCGTTACCGCCGCCACAATCCAGTCCAGGCCGCCAGTGGTGGCAGCGCCATTGTTGAGTCCCGGTTGCGCCGCTGTAGGTGGTGCTGCCGCCGCCGTTGGAGTTGTTGCAGCTGCCGCCACCGGTACTCGTTCCAGACTGCCTGCCGCAGCGCCGGCCGCCGCTACCCACTCCAAGCCGCTTGTCGTGGCGTCATTGGGCTGCTGGTGCGGTGCAACTGCCTGTGTCGCCGCCACCACAACCCAGTCGAGGCCGCTCGTGGTGGCAGCGCCATTGATGGGTCGCGGTTGCGTCGCTGTAGGTGGAACTGGCGCCGTCGCATTCGCTGCAGCTGCCGCCGCCGCTATCCACTCCAGACCGCCTGCCGCAGCATCACTGGGTGTCACACGTGATGTAGCTGTTGATGTCGCTGTTGCCGCCACCAATGCAACCCACTCCAGACCGCCGGTACTGGCACGGTGGCTAGTGCGCGTCGATTCGCTGGCTGTCACTGCTGCCACTGCTGGAACCACCGCTCCTGCAGCCGCTGCCGCCGAGTCCAGGCCACTGTTTACAGCATCGCTCGCCTGTGCATGAGCTGCCGCTGTCAGTGCAGCCACCGCTGCCGGAGAATGACACTGCAGCGGGCCAGCAGGAGTACCAGGTCCCCAACCGTCGGTGGCAGGTCTTGCTGTCAGTGCGGTCCCCGTCGCGGACGCAGCAGCCGCCGCCACCCAGGCTAGGCCACCTGCTGCAGCTGTGCCGGCCTGTGCGCGCGGTGCAGCTGCAGCGGCCGCCGTTGCGACCCAGTCAAGGCCAATACTGTTGGCGACAGCCCCTGGTGCTGCTGTTCCAGAGGTCGAGGCAGCTGCTGCGGCCGCCCAGTCCAGGCCGCCAGACGCACCGCTGCCATGGACATGTGTGACGGGCACCATTCCTGTGCTGCCGCCGAGTGCACGGCCGACCATGGAAGCTGCAGCCGCCGTGCGCACGATCCAGTAATTGTCGCAGTCTGCAGCGAGACCTGCTGCAGCCGCGCCAGCAGTTGCTGTACGCACCGGCGCAGAAGGTGAAGGCACCGCCAAGCATGCTGAGGCTGCCGCCGCCTGCACCCAGTCTAAGCCGCCCGCCGAGGTGCCGCAGCTGGTTGCAGTGCTTGCAGAGGCGACAGTTCCACGGGAAGATGCTGCCGCCCGCCCAGTCCCACAGTTGTCGTCATCTTTGACGGTCACCGACGTCACCGGTGAGAAGACAGCAGGGGCCGTAGTTGCGCCCCAAGGCATGGCGGCAGCCGGGCACGGCGGGCCCGCGGATGCTGCACTGCCGCTCCTGCTGCTGCCTTCCGCATCGCGCACGCTCTGCCGCCTGGCCGCTGCTCCCAGCCAGTCACCGCTGTCGCCGCCGCCGCCTTGCACGGCTGCGCCGGAGCCGATGGCGCCGTCGCGCAGGCTCTGCCGCCGCACCGCAGCGCCCATCCAGTCGCCCTCGTTACCCACCTCGGACGCACCGCCGCCCGCAGGAGCAGGAGCAGGAGCGTCGCGCATGCTCTGTCGCCTCACTGCTGCTCCCATCCAGTCACCACCATCGGCACTGCTGCTGCCAGTGGCATTTGTGATAGCGCTGGCCACATCACGCGCGCTTTGCCGTCTCGCTGCTGCGCCCAGCCAGTCTGCACCATCGACGCTGCTGGAGCCGCCAGCGCCGCTGCTGCTGCTCATGTCGCGCGCGCTCTGCCGCCTCACCGCTGCGCCGAGCCAGTCGCCACTCACCGGTTCTTTTGAGACAGTCCAAGCAGCCGCTGTGCCATCCTGCAGGCTCTGCCGCCGCACTGCGGACACCATCCACTCTGGGACCTCTGAGACAGCCTCCCCCTCGCCCTCCTTCTCCTGTGACCCGCTGACCTCGCCGCTCGCTGCCGGCTGCTGCTGCTGCTGCGGTTGTGGCGGCGGTGATGTCGCTGCTGCTGCGCCGGGCGGCACCCACGCTGTTGTCACTGGTGAGAAGGCAGCAGGGGCCGCAGGTGCGCCCCAAGGCATTGCAGCAGCAGGGCTGGGCCCCGCGGTTGCTGCATTGCCGCTCCTGCTGCTGCCTTCCGCATCGCGCAGGCCCTGCCGCCTGGCCGCTGCTCCCAGCCAGTCACCGCCGTCGCCGCCGCCGGCTTGCACGGCTGCGCCGGAGCCGATGGCGCCGTCGCGCAGGCTCTGCCGCCGCACCGCAGCGCCCATCCAGTCGCCCTCGTTACCCACCTCGGACGCACCGCCGCCCGCAGGAGCAGGAGCAGGAGCGTCGCGCATGCTCTGTCGCCTCACTGCTGCTCCCATCCAGTCACCACCATCGGCACTGCTGCTGCCAGTGGCATTTGTGATAGCGCTGGCCACATCACGCGCGCTTTGCCGTCTCGCTGCTGCGCCCAGCCAGTCTGCACCATCGACGCTGCTGGAGCCGCCAGCGCCGCTGCTGCTGCTCATGTCGCGCGCGCTCTGCCGCCTCACCGCTGCGCCGAGCCAGTCGCCACTCACCGGTTCTTTTGAGACAGTCCAAGCAGCCGCTGTGCCATCCTGCAGGCTCTGCCGCCGCACTGCGGACACCATCCACTCTGGGACCTCTGAGACAGCCTCCCCCTCGCCCTCCTTCTCCTGTGACCCGCTGACCTCGCCGCTCGCTGCCGGCTGCTGCTGCTGCTGCGGTTGTGGCGGCGGTGATGTCGCTGCTGCTGCGCCGGGCGGCACCCACGCTGTTGTCACTGGTGAGAAGGCAGCAGGGGCAGAAGCCGCAGGTGCGCCCCAAGGCATGGCAGCAGCCGGGCTGGGCCCCGCGGTTGCTGCACTGCCGCTCCTGCTGCTGCCTTCCGCATCGCGCACGCTCTGCCGCCTAACCGCTGCTCCCAGCCAGTCACCGCCGTCGCCGCCGCCGCTTTCCACGGGTGCGCCGGAGCAGATGGCGCCGTCGCGCAGGCTCTGCCGCCGCACCGCAGCGCCCATCCAGTCGCCCTCACTGCCCACCTCAGATGCATCACCGAAAGGCGCGCCCATGGTGCTGGCTGCACCTGCGGACGCGTCGTGCGCGCTCTGCCGCTTCACCACTGCGCCCAGCCAGTCAGCACCCTCCGAGTCATTGATCACAGTGCCAGTGGCAGCGTTTGTAGCCCCATCGTGCAAGCTTTGCCGCCGAACTGCCGCCGCCATCCACTCAGGGACGCCTGAGGCCTCGGCAGCATCGTTACTTCCGCAGCCCCCGTCCTCTGATCCGCTGTCCTCGCCACCCGCTGCCTGCTGATGCGACTGACGCGGCGGTGAGGTCGCTGCTATCACACTGGGAGACATCCACGCCGGTGTCTGTTGTTGTGGTGGCATCGATGACATGCCAGGGGGCTGCATCGACGTTGCAGGAGACTGAAGGCCTGTGCCAAACGAGGGCATGGCAGCCCCAAATGGATTGCCGCTCATGCCGGGGGCCTGCATCCACGGCTGTGGGGCTGGTGCACTGGCCGGGCCTGCAGTTAAATCGCTCAGGCGCGTGGGAGGCACTGTAGTCTGGGGTGGCAGAGCGCCCTCCTCCTTCCCCTCGCTCTCGCCATCGTCGCTAACAGTGTCTGCAGCAACGTCCCTTGGGGTATGCACCTGTCACAGCAAAACATAAATGCTACAGTCAGGAAGGTTCGCAATTGTGTCGGTGAATTGTGTGACCACAAACATGCACCATTATCTCACACCTTTTCCCTACTCACCACCGTATGACACACAACATCGTGGTGCTAAAGCGCATCTCACAACGCGCCCTTCAACAACACGTGGCAACGTGCACATACTGCAACACTGCTGCGCCTGCTGTTTACCAGTGTGAGTGCTACTGGTACCTGCCCCAGCAAAACGCCGCACCAGCAATTGAATCCAATTGACCAGTCGCCACTGCACTGCACACTGCAACCTCCAAAAGCAACTGCTGCCCCAAGTGCAGCATGGCTGCCGGCTGCAGCATACATACCCCACACTTGGTGTGCAGCTGCTGGCATGCGCAGTTGGTTCACACGCTAGAAACAGTAACAATCAGGCTCACCTCTGCACCTGGCCCAGTTTGCTGTGGCAGTTCCCACTGTTGTGACATTGATGCCGCGACGGGCGCCTGCACTGGTGATGCCCAAGGCGCACCAGCACTCATGCCAGACAGTTGCATGGCGCCAGCCCCAACCAGACTGCCACCAGCCATGCCCGGGGCAGGCAGCGATGGCTGTGGAGCTGGTGCACTAGCCGCAGCCTCAGCATCATCACAGCCCTCCTCCTCTGACCCGCTGTCCTCGTCGCTCGCTGCCGGCTGCTGCTGCTGAGGTTGTTGCGGTAGTGTTGTGGCAGCTGCTGCGCTGAGGGGCACCCACGTCGATGTCACCGGTGATGACGGATCAGGGGCTGCAGCTGCACCCCAAGGCATGGCCATGACAGGGGTTGCTGGACCCGCGCTTGCTGCGCTGCCGCTCCTGCTGCTGCTTTCTGCATCGCGCACGCTCTGGCGCCTGGCCGCTGCTCCCAGCCAGTCACCGCTGTCGCCGCCTTGCACTGTTGCGGCCGAGCTGTGAGCCTCGCCGCGCAGGCTCTGCCACCTCACCGCAGCGCCCATCCAGTCGCCCTCACTGCCCGCCTCCGATGCATCACCGCCATGGGCGCCCGTGGTGCTGGCCGCACCTGCGAACGCGTCGTGCGCGCTCTGACGCTTCACAGCTGCGTCCAGCCAGTCGGCACCCTTCGAGTCATCGAGCACAGTGCCAGTGGCAGCAGTTGCTGCCCCATCGTGCAAGCTCTGACTCCGAACAGCGGCCGCCATCCACTCAGGGACCTCCGAGGCCTCGGCAGCATCATCGCTTTCGCAGCCCCCGTCCTCTGACCCGCTGTCCTCACCACTCTTTGCCTGCTGCTGCGGTTCTGGCGGCGGTGACGTTGCTGCTATTGCACTATCGGGCATCCACACCGGTGTCTGTTGTTGTGGTGGTATCGATGACATGCCAGGGGACTGCAGCAAAGACGGAGAACTATCGACACCTGTGCCAAAAGAGGGCATGACACCAGCCCCAAACGAGCTGCTGCTTGTGCTAGGGGCATGCAGCGGTAGCTGTGGAGCTGGTGCGCTGGCGGCGCCGCCACTGGAGTCGCTCAGGCGCGTGGGAGGCACCATCTTTGGCGGTGGCGGACCGCCCGCCTCCTCCCCTTCGCTCTCGCCGTCGCCGCCGCCAGTGTCTGCAGCAGCGTCCTTGTGAGTATTTACCTGTCGAAGCAAAGCATTTGGGCCCGCGTGCGTTAGTACACAATGCGTGCAAACATGTCTGTGGCCTGAGGTGGCAACCTACTTCAGGAGTACATGTGCACCTCGGCCCGCTTAGATCTTGAGTGGGTTACTGCCCAAAGCGCGGTCAACTGCGTGATTGTGGCCAAATGCAAAACAAAACGGCTGCGGGGATCAAAAGTGGGGTTGCGGTATTTCGCATGTTTTGTCAGCACAGCATGAAGACCATTGCAGACAACATCAGGCATCAACACGAAAAGCTCAACAAGCTGACACCAACTGTAAAACTAGAGCTCAAGGACTGTGCTGCTTCTCCATAGTGTCCTTCCCCGCTTGGCCGAGCAACTTGCTTTGCCCACCAACGGCGGCCTCAAGGCAACCCCATCTTAAACGTCAGCAGCAACCATGCATTATGCCACCGCGCACACCACAAGTACCTGTACACCTCTGCACGACATCCAGCCACAACATTGGTGCAGCTGCGACTTACACAAGACATGCCGGAAGCCTGTTTGTTGGGCATCCGACCTCCAGCTGATAAGTGTAATCACTGCATACGTCCGCCTCATCAGCTTCAGAGAATGACTTCGTTGAACGCCTGTCTGCAAACCGCACAATGTGTTGCGCATGGTACACGCACTGCGCGTATGGGGCAGCTACATATGTAGTGGACTTGGTTCACATTTGTTCATGACCGTTCAACCAATACTCACCTCAGTATTAAACCCAGGCTGCTGCTGCTGCTGCTGCTGCTGTGTTTGCGGTGGTGCCAGCACGGCGGGCTGCATCGATGCCCACGGCGCACCACCACTTGTGCCAAAGGATGGCATTTCGCCAGCGCCAAACGGACTGCTGCTCGTGCCATGGGCATGCAGCGCTAGCTGTGGGGGTGGCGCGCTGGCGGCGCCTGCACTGGAGTCGCTCAGGCGCGTAAGAGGCAGCATCTTTTGCGGTGGTGGACCGCCTGCCTCCTCGCCTTCGCTCTCACCCTCGTCGTCGCCAGTGTCTGCAGCAGCATCCTTCCGGGTATGTGCCTGTGAAAGCAAAGCATTTGGGCCCAGCTGGCTTTAGTATGCATTGTGTGCAAATGGGGCTTCGGATTGAGGTGACAACTCATTATGCGCCTCGGCCGCTTAGCCCTTCAGCAGGTCGCTGTCCAAAGCGCGGTCAGGTGCGCCATTGTGGCCAAACGTCAACGTTTGTAAACGTTGCAATGCACCGAGCAAAAGTGGGGTCGCAGCGTTTCGCATGCTGCTCCAGCATAGCGCCAGACACTTGCATACAGCAACAAGCCTCCATGCGACAAGCTCAAAAACTGTGCTGGTCATTCAAAGTATGCGCCCCTACTTGGCCGGGCAAGCCGCTGTGCCTACCAAAGGTGGCCTCAATGCAACACCGTCTTGAATATCACAGCAGCAACTGCAGCAACGGTTACCATGCACGACGTCACCTCATACACCACACAAAGTACCAACTCCGTACGACACCTAGCCATAACCGTTGTTGCAGCTGTCGTGCGGCTTGCACAAGACATGCTGGAAGCAGGTTTTGTTAGGCATCACTCTTCCCACTGATACACGTTAGCACTGCATAACTTGAAAGCCACCATTTCATACAGAACCGCCAGTATGCAAACCATACCTGCCTACTTATATACACACTGGTCAGCTGCGGACCTCACCCACTAGGTCCACATGCCTTTCTAATAAACCTGCTCACCTCAGCACTTAACCCAAGCTGCTGCTGCGGCTGCTTGGTTTGCAATGGCGCCATGGTGGGGGGCTGCATCAACGCCCAAGGCGCACCACCACCCGTGCCAGACGATGGCATTGCGCCAGGGCCAGACGGACTGCTGCTCCTGCCAGGGGCATGCAGCCCTAGCTGTGGAGATGGCACACTGGCGGCGCCTGCACTGGAGTCGCTCAGGCGCGTGGGAGGCACCATCTTCTGCGGTGGTGGACCGCCTGCCTCCTCCCCTTCGCTCTCACCATCGTCGCCGCCAGTGTCTGCAGCAACATCCTTCTCGGCATGTGCCTGGCAGAGCAAAGTGTTGGGACGCGGGTGGCGTTAGTACGCATTGTGTGCAAACGTGCCTTTGAATTCAGGTGACCACTCATAATGGTTATGCGCCTCCGCTGCTTAGCCAATCAGGTTGCTGCCAGAATGGGGTGCGTTAATGTGGCAAATGTTGCGGCAAGCAAAGTGGGGTTGCGGTGCTGCGCATGTTGCTTCAGCACAGCGTCAAACGGTTTCAGACAGCTAACAAGCCTGGATACAAAGAGCTCAACAACTTTGCTGCTCATTCCAAGTTTTGTGACCAATTTGGCCGCGCAACCTGCTGTGTCTACTACAGGTGGCCTCAGCGCAACACCATCTTAATCATCAGCAGCAACCATGCACGATGCCACCTCATACACCACAAAGTACCACCTCCGCACGACACCCAACCACAATCGTTGGTGCAGCTGCAACTTTTCCAAGACATGCCGGAAGCAGGTTTCATTGGGCATCACTCCTCCCGTTGATACACGTTACCACTGCACAAAGCAACATCAGCAATTTCAAACAAAACCACCAGTCTGCAAACCGTACCTGCCTAGTATACACACTGGGCAGCTGCGGATCTCATGCACTTTGTCCACATGGCATTGCCCTCCCAATAAATGCTGCTCACCTCAGCACTTAACCCGGGCTGCTGCTGCTGCTGCTGCTGCTGCTGTGCTTGCATGGGCACAATGGGCGGCTGCATTGATGCCCACGGCGCACCAGCACTTATGCCAAGGGATGGCATTGCGCCAGTGCCAAACGGATGGCTGCCCATGCCAGGGCCATGCTCCCCCAGCTGCACATGTGGTGGTGGCGCACTGGCGGCGCCTGCACTTGAATCGCTAAGGCGCGTAGGAGGCACCATCTTTTGCGGTGGCGCAGCGCCTGCCTCCCCGCCTTCGCTCTCACGCTCATCGCCACCAGTGTCTGCAGCAGCATCCTTCTGGGTATGTGCCTGCCAGTGTCAAAGCAAGGGATTTGGGCCCGGCTGGCATTAGTACACAATTGTGTGCAGACAGTATGCCCACCATGTACCTCAGCCCACTTTGCTCTTGGATGGGTTACTGCCCGAAACGGGACCAACTCATCATAGCCAAAGGTTGCGGGGAGCAGAAGTGCGGTCTCAGTACCTCACATGTTGCAGCATAGCAACACCATTTCGGACAGGATTAAGCCTCACCCGATCAATTGTGCTGCTCACTCAACGTGCCGGGCCCTGACATGGCCAGGCAAACTGCTGTGCCTACCAAATATGACCTCAATGCAACACCGTCTTGAACACCAGCAGCACCCATGCACAATGCCACCTCACACAGCACGAAATAACAACTCCGCACAACACCAAGCCACAATTATTGGCGCAGCTGCGATTCACCTAAGACATGCCAGATCCTGAAGCCGGTCTCGGTGGGCATCACACCTCCCGTTAATACCTGGTGCTGCACATCGTCACCTCATCATCATCTCGACAAAACCAGCTGTATGCAAATGCACCTGCACCGTACACACACCACGCCTGTGGAGTAGCTGCAGATCTGATAAACGTGGTGAAAACATGCCTTCCTAATGGCACCTGCTCACCTTAGAACCTAGCCCCGGCTGCTGCTGCGGCTGCTGTAATTGCAATGGCGACATGGTGGGGGGGTGTATCGATGCCCAAGGCGCACCACCACCCGCGCCGAAGATTGGCATTGCGCCAGCGCCAAACGGACTGTCGCTTGTGCCAGGGGCATGCAGCGCTAGCTGTGGAGGTGGTGTGCTGGCAGCGCCGGCACTGGAGTCGCTCAGGCGCGTGGGAGGCACCATCTTTTGTGGTGGCGGACCGCCTGCCTCCTCCCCTTCGCTCTCACCGTCGTCGCCGCCAGCGTTCGCAGCAGGGTGAGCAGCCTTTCGGACATGTGCCTGTCGCAGCAGGGAGTCCAGCACGGATGGCGTCGGCACATAAAGAGTGCAAATATGGCTATAAACTGAGGTGACCACTAAATGCGCACCTCACACTGCTTTTTCCTAGGGCGTGAATGCAGCACCGTCCAAAAACGGGGTGTGGTGATTTGGTTCACTTGGACGCTGTTTGGGAGCGTTACCCGATGTCGGCAGCCAAATGGCACAGTGCTTGTTTGTCCAAGCACAGAAGGGGACAAATGTGCCTTTTGTAGCAGGGATCGAAAGTGGCTCGATGCACATTGCATGTTGGTGTGCAGTGGCACTAACGCCTTCGGCAAACGGCTCAGACCTGGCCATAAACAGGCGGGGAAGTGTGCAACAACTGTAACACCATGTCCTGTGCACAGTCAGAGTGGCCGCCCGCACATTTGAGCGAGACATTTGCTTGAACAGGAGCAACCATGTACTGCCAGCTGACACACCACCTCCACAAGACACCACCAGCAACTAGGTTCAGCACTGTTTCAGGTGTGCCCGCCACAAAAAACGCCACAAGCCGCATTTGGTGACCATGACACCTCCAGCTGATGTATGACGTCGTTGCAGAACACCACAATCGATTACGGCCAAGAAATGCCAGTCCGCAAACCAGTGGCCTGCGATGTACACACCACGCCTATCCTGTACCGGCACTTCCAAGTATGCTATAGCATAATCGGCAGCTGACGATCTCGCCAAGATCGGCAGCATGCCTTCCTGACAGCGGGTGAGCTCACCTCAGCACTTGACCCAGGCTGCTGCTGCTGCTGTGTTTGCAGTGGCGCCATGGCGGGCGGCTGCATTGACCCCCAAGGTGCACTGACGCCTGTGCCAAGCGACGGCATGGCACCAGCGCCAAACGGACTGCTGCCCATGCCAGGGCCATGCTGCGCCAGCTGTGGTGGTGGTGCACTGGCCGCTCCGGCACTGGAATCGCTCAGGCGCGTGGGAGGCATCATCTTCTGCGGTGGTGGACCGCCTGCGTCCTCTCCTTCGCTCTCGCCATCGTCGCCACCAGTGTTTGCAGCAGGCTGAGCGGCCTTTTGGACATGTGCCTGTCGCAGCAAAGAGGCAGGCCCCGGTAAGGTCACTATGCAATGTGTGCAAAGCTGTTAACATGGCTGTGGACTGTGGTTACCACTCTCAAAGTGACACCTCAGCTTGCTCATTCCAAGCGCTTAAATGCAGCACCGTCCAAAAGAAGCTGTTTCTGCCTGTTTTTCTGGAAAGCCACCTAAATGCCCGGAGGAGCAAACGTGCTCAGCCACAGGCACAGTGACGTCCGTGTACCGTGCTAATTTGTGTGACTGCAGGCCTGGGCACACAGCCACCAGGGCTGCCGGCGCCCAAGGGAAGGCTGAAGGAGCGGCTCAGCCCACACCCCAGTGCCACACAGTTCTGTCGGTGCGCACCGAGGACGGTGGGAGACACACGCTGCCTTCTGCTGAGTACGTGAGCGACGCCGGGCATTTTGGGGTCGACTGTGTCTTCTTCATACTGCCACCAGACACACCACAAACCCGACACCTCCTTGAAGCACCAACAACAAGGCTCAGCACTGTCCGAGCTGTGATCTACATGAAACAAGTTTGAAGCCGCAATTGGTGGGCATTGCCTCCAGCTGGCATGTCACGCCACTGCACAAAGGCATCTCATCAACTTCATTCAAAAACCGCCTGTCACCCCTGTATTTATAAATGCAAACCGTGCACACAGGGCAGCTGCCAAATTTGTCAACTTAGCGGACATGCCTTGACGGTCCTGCTAACGGCTGAGCTCACCTCTGCACTTGGCCCATGCTGCAGCGGCGGCGGTCGATCCTGCTGTGCCTGCATTGGCGACATGATGGGCTGCTGCATTGATGCCCACGGCGCACTGACGCCCATGCCAGGGGATGGCATCGCACCAGCGCCAAACGGACTGCTGCCCGTGAAAGGGCCATGCTGCGCCAGCTGTGGTGGTGGTGCACTAGCGGCGCCTGCACTGGAGTCGCTCAGGCGCGTGGGAGGCACCATCTTTTGCGGTGGCGGACCGCCTGCCTCCTCCCCTTCGCTCTCGCCATCATCGCCACCAGCGGTCGCAGTAGCATCCTTCTGGGTAGGTGCCTGAGGCAGCACAGCATTGGCGTCCAGATGCGCGTTAACTCAATACACAAGTCGCTCTGCATTATAGTGACCCACTCAAGCGCATGTTGTTCGCGCTTGACAGCACTGCTGTCCACAATAGGGGGTGATACCCCAAACACCTTTGTGGTAGAATGGCACAAGCGTTGACTTAACCATAAAGCATAAAAATAGGAAGGCAACCACTGCATGGCACCCTGGAGGGTGACCTGCCCTGGCAGGTCTAGCCCTAGCTAGCCTGTGGGCACCAGCTAGCCCTCTTCTTGGTCCGTACACGTGTACATACGTGTCGTGCATTTGATTCGTGTCATGGCCGCCAGTGAGTGTGCTGGCTTGCATGTGTCATGGGCTCTTGCACGCCCCCAAGTGCAAATAAATAAAACTACTACAGTAGTATGCACCTTACATCATAAATGCGTAGCACCACTTGCACTGACTTTGCTGGGGGCGCGGCAGGCATCATGCCAATTCAGTTTCCCTGGAGTACTGCTCGCTTGAACTAGTAAACCCTTCTGAAGGACCTGGAGCCATTAGAACACAACGGAAACCAAGCGCGAGTGGTTTCATAAGTTGGTCGCCATGTGCAAAATTTTGCTCGAGCCCTTCAGTTGTTATTTAGCTTCCAAATTGCTGCACACTCTGCAACATTCATAAAAGCGCTACAAAGAACATAATAGAAGCGCTACAACCAAATTGTAGATCCTCTGGTTTGGCAGGCTTTCCTACCAAAAGTTCTGAGTTGTCAGTCGGTTAACGGCGATTAACGTGTCGTGAAGCTGTTTTCATGACATGTGGAAAACTTTTGAAACGTACTAATGACCTGAGCTACAACTAGCGATTCAGACAAGTACCCACTAGCATTTGGACAAGGTGGATAGCACCAACTATTCCAGCAGCCTGCCAGTTGATGAATCATGGACATGCAACAGCAGCATCACAACGAGCTGGTACATGACTGAGGATGCCAGGTCTTGGATGTGAACTTGAACCTTTAACAATACTTGAGCTTAAGGAAAAATATGCAAACAAGGAGTACCTTTCATCAAACACGTGCACCTTCTCAACCAAATGTGCTGGAGGTCGAAAGTGGCATTTGGTTTGTACACTGGGCGCGGCATGGCACTGCAACCTTTCATATGGCTTCAGGCCTATACGCAACAAGGCACTAAACTGTGTCTGTCTGCTGTTACCCACAGTCAATGAGGTTTTTACGTTTTGGTGGCGCACCATTGACTGCACGGCATGGCGTCAGCCCGACTCCGTCTCTGGTCAGCTGCACCAACCACACACAACACCATCAGGCACAACACGAGCCGACACACTCTAGCCACAAGCACTGTGCCAGCTGCGATTGAGATCAACAACGTAACTGCACAGCGGTGTTTTGTCAGTTTGAGTCCCAGAGCGCCCGCCAAAGTTTCGCAACCTCACAGCTGCAGTGCACACATGTGACATGGCACATCATGACGCCTGTCAATCACTCTCTTGCCGCTCACAAATCCCGCCCAGTCATGACTGCACCCACCTCCACATGTTGTCCAGGCTGCTGCTGGTGCAAACTCTGCTGTGCTGGCAATGGCGCCATGGCGGGCGGCTGCAGTGTTGCCCACGGCGGACCGCCCCCTCCGCCAAGGGTTGGCATTGCACCAGCGCCAAATGGACTGCTGCCCATGCCAGGGGCATGCAGCGGCGCCTGTGAAGGTGGTGCACTGGCGGCGCCGGCACTAGAGTCGCTCAGGTGTGTAGGAGGCACCATCTTCTGCGGCGGCGGACCACCTGCCTCCTCCCCTTCACTCTCAGCTTCGCCGCCCGCGCCAACAGCGGCAGCGTGCTTCTGTGTGTGTGCCTGTGGCAGCAGAGCGTCAGCGCGCGGGCATTGCAAGTGGGTCAGCATGCACCTGGTCCAGATAACGCACGCACCAGCGCTGCGAAGGGCCGCGAACCGCACACGGCTAACCCTAACCCTAAACCTAACCCTAACCCTAACCCGTATCACGCAACTTGTGCTGTTGGCCACCTCAAACCCAGCAATACATGAGCTTGTTGCAAGCCATGCAAATTAGCCTGGCCAGAGGGCTTCCAACGCCGACTGGCCACATGTGCGCTCAATGGCACTGCGCACCACGCACACAAACCTGCGTCGCCGGCATGCTTGGCTGGGGCTGCTGGTGGCTGGGTGACGCCATGCCAGGTGGCTGCAACGGTGTCCATGGTGAGCCACCACCAGTACCCGGGTGCACCCCCCACGGTGCAGCGGCAGGCGGGCTGCTGGCTGCAGCCGGCACCTGCAGTGGTGGCGCATTTGATGCAGCTGGCGCCCCCATGTTCATGCGTGTGGGGGGATCGGCTATTGGCTGGTGTGACACTGCCTCGTCCTCTTTGCTCTCCCCGCCATCACTACCAGCGCTGGAGGCACTGTCTGGAGGCTGCATCTGGACAGGCAGGCAGGCAGGCACGCACCGCACTGGCCTTGTAAGTGCGGTGGGCGAGTGCCTGCATGCAGCGGCGCCTTGCACCACTGATGGCTACTCCATGTGGCTCTCACGTGCAAGCACATCGCACTGTTGCCTGCGCCAGCGAACACACAACTTGGCACAACACCATGCAAGCACCATGCCACGCACAAAGCGTGCACAATGCACGAAGCAGCAGGCGGCATTCTCACGGGCTGCCTGCCGGCACCCCCATGTGAGCGCCACCGTGTATTATGCGCGCGCAATCACCTGCGGCTGCTGCGGCGGCGACCGGTGCGCCTGCGCACCCGGCGCTCCTTGTGCGCCGTACGCCGGCGGCGCCGCGGCAGCAGCAGCAGGCCCCTGGGCAGCTCCCGGCATACCAGCCGTGGCGCCCGTGGTGCTGGCGCCCTGCCACGGTGCAGACATTGGCGGCTGCATGCCCACCATGGGACCCGCACCGGGGCGTCCAAACCCCGGCGATGGATCCCCCGCCGCCCACGGCGAGCCGCCAACCGAGGGTGCCACGCCGCCGCCTGCCGCACCACTGGCGCTCGGCGCACTACTGGGCGCGGGGCCGCCCGCGCTCATGCGTGTCGGTGGCACTGCCTTGTGCGGCGGCGGAGCCGCTTCGCCTTCGTCATCCTCGTCTGCGCCCTGCGCACCCCCCTCGGCGGCGCCCGGCGCTTGCTGCGGCGGCGGGGCGGGACGCTGCTGCTGCTGCTG
>JAULBY010023708.1:0-17792 GCA_032358315.1 Ophiocytium majus | reverse complement strand
GCGCGTGCATGTTGGTTGAACCACACTTGAACTTAGACTTCCCGTGTTTGAAGTTGTTTACTGGACTTATACACACGCCTTACCCTGGCTGCTTTCTATAATCATGTGTTCAAGTTGCTACAGTATGCGGACTGACATGGATGTGCATGCAAAGTAGGTTACATACGGGTTAGCACTGAAGTTAAACTGCAGTTGAATTTTTATGACAGAAGTTGAAGTGAGTCCTGAATCCATCAGACTCTCAAATTACTTTTTCACAGCGGCTAATCCAAAATTGGCGGCGGACAGCGATCCCTGGATTTTTGTAACTGCGCAAAATATTATGAAGAATTCTGAATTACTAGGGTGAGTACGGATTAAGTGCCATATCAAGTGCCCCAGCACAATAGAGACTTTAGGTGTGATGCACGGTGTACATGTTGGGCGTAGGGGTTGTTGATGCTAGAAGCGCGTGCATGTTGGTTGAACCACACTTGAACTTAGACTTTCCGTGACTTTCCGTGTTTGAACTTGTTGACTGCACTTGTACAAATGTCTTACCCTGGCTGCTGTCTCTAATCATTTGTTTGACTTGCTACAGTATGCACACAAACATGGATGTACTTTTATTAAACTCATGGATGTACATGAAAAGTAGGTTACATACGGGTTGGCGCTTGAGTTGTACTGCACAATGGGGACACTAGGTGTGATGCACGGTGTACATGTTGGGTGTGAGAGTTCTTGACGCTAGCAGCGTGTGCATGTTGGTTGAACCGTTCTTAAGAACTTAGACTTCACCCGCAGGAAGTTGTTTACTGGAGTTGTATGTCTTACCCTGGCTGCTTTGTGTGATCATGTGCTACTACGTGTGTTGCGACAGGATGCAGACTAACGTGGATGTACATGCAAAGTAGGTTACATACGGGTTGGCACTCGAGTTGTACTGCAATTGAAGTTACTATGACAAGGTTGCACATGTAGAAGAAACAGTGTGTGCAGCATCAGCAGCATTAACACCAGAGCCAACAGCGGCACACAGAAAGCACAGTGCCACAGCGAGCGCGGCCCACCGCAGAAGAACACTGGTGTACACCCTCGATAAATTGCGAAAAGGGCAAAAGTACCTACGCCGGCCCGTTTAGGCCAGCATGTCCTCCGGCAGGCCGCTCTGAAACGCAAGGCCGCAGGAGACAGGGCGGATAGGCCGCCCTTTCTTTACCGCGCATGTCACAAAGGCAAGCAAGCGCTCTGTGAGCTCGCTGACAGCTCATGGTGCACACAATCCTACGCATGGCAATGCCCCGCACGCGCTGTACCACCACCGCGCCCCAGCCCCCGCCCGCAGCCGAGTGGCTCGCCAGCACCTTGATGAACGTACGCGCCGCGGCGCCGGACCTGCCGAACGTTTCCTGCATAATCATGCTGTCGTCGTTGCTGTAATCCGAGGATTCCACGCGTGGAGTCGGTGGCCAACTACCGCCTCGCCCGTCGTGCGGAGGGAAGAGCCGGCCGGTGACCACTGTCGCCATGCTGTCGTTGCTGCTGTCATCATAGGGGTCAGCGCGGGGAGGGCGGCGGTTGACGCTGTTTTGCCCACTGCCGTTGTGGGCCGCTGTCGGGAGGGAAGCGGCGGCCGGTGGCCGCGTTGGCATTGTTTAGATGAGGTCATCCTCGAGGTCTGAGCGGGAAGAGTGGAGGCGCCTGGCAACTTCCTTGCCGCCGCCGTGGCTGCTGTCGTCGCTGTCATAGTTGACGCCGCCGTGCCCACCGTCATGCCCGCTGCCCTTGCCATTGTTGCCGGCGTTGTAGGAATCTGCGCAGGGAGGGCGGCGGGAGTAGCCAGCCGCGTTGCCGCCGCCGTGCTCGCTGCCATCGCTGCTGGCGGTGTCGGAGTCTGCGCAGGGAGGGCGGCGGCAGTAGCCAGCCGCGTTGCCGCCGCCGTCACCACCGTCGTGCCCGCTGCCATTGCTGCCGGTGTTGTAGGAGTCTGCCCAGGGAGGGCGGCGGCAGTAGCCAGCCGCGTTGCCGCCGCCGTCGCCACCGTCATGCCCGCTGCCATCGCTGCTGGCGTTGTAGGAGTCTGCGCAGGGAGGGCGGCGGCAGTAGCCAGCCGCGTTGCCGCCGCCGTCCCCACCGTCATGCCCGCTGCCATTGCTGCCGGTGTTGTAGGAGTCTGCCCAGGGAGGGCGGCGACAGTCGCCAGCCGCGTTGCCGCCGCCGTCCCCACCGTCATGCCCGCTGCCATCGCTGCTGGCGTTGTCGCTGTCATTGCTGCTGGCGTCGGCGTCTGCACCTGCCTGCGGGCCGCCGTTGCTGTCATTGAAGATGTCGTCTGCTGAGATCTCGAGCTCCAGCAGAAGAGCTTGCTTCAGCAGCGGCGTGTCACAGCATTTGAAGTAGTAGTTGCGGGGGCCGCTTTTGCACAGCGTCTTGGGGGATCGACCGTGCTTTGCCTCGTACAAATCAACGGCCTTGCTGCCACTGACAGCCTTGCTGACAGCAAGGACGTTCCCGAGGAATTTCTGCAATTTATGGGCTGCTGCACCAGTTGCAGAGCAAAGCAAGCTCTGCGCATAGCTGCGAAACAGCGCTGCCACAGCGATAGGCACCCCCCGCCTTTCACAGACACCTCTGCACCCGTTTGCAGCTGCCGCGCCACGGCCGCCTCGACCGCCAGCGCCACGGCCGTCTCGACCGTCGCCACGGCCGCCTCGGGCGGCAGCGCCACGCCCGCCAGTGCCAGCGCCACGCCCGCCAGTGCCACGCCCGCCTCGCCCGCCAGTGCCAGCGCCACGCCCGCCTCGCCCGCCAGTGCCAGCGCCACGGCCACCGGCAGCACGGGCGGTTTTGCCGCGGCCGCGGCCACCGTTGCCACCGCCGTCCCCGCCGCGTTGTCCTTGTGTTGTAGCCTTGCGCTTGGCCGCGGCTCGAGCCTGTGTTGCCCGAAGTGCGCAGGCTGCAGCGTCAGCGTCGGCCACGGCTGCAGCGGCTTCGTTCTCCGCTGCCTCTTTGACTGCCCTTGACTTCATGACGGCGGTCCTGGCGTTAATCTTGGCTGCTCTCCCTATGATCTCTGCGACAGTGGCTTCTCCCTCAGCGGCGACCTGCGCCGCCTCTGCTTCGATGCTGACAACCTGCGCTGCTGCTCTGGCCGCAGGAACTACCAGAGCCACCTTCGCGCGAGCGTCCTTGCGCTCCTGATCCTTCCGCATGCTAGCAGCGATGGCAGCGGTCAGCGCGATCTGGGCTTCTGGAACCATATTTTTGATGTGCTGAAAGTATCCGTAGGGGCATGAGTCGTCGTCACGGTCCTTCTCCACGTCGGTGCTGCCGCCGCCGTCGCGGTCCTCCTCCATGTCGGTGCTGCCGCCGCCGTCGAAGTCGTCCTCCATGCCAGTGTTGCCGCCGCCGACATCGCGCTTGTCGCATCCGCCGTGTGCGCTGCCTCCACCATCCCCGTAGCCGCCGCCGTGTGCGCTGCCTCCACCATCCCCGTAGCCGCCGCCGTGACGGCTGCCCTCGCTCTCGTGCTCCCGGGAGCCGCCAGGGGCCTTATTCCTCCAGAAGTTCTGCCAAGCTGGGATGTGGGGATCCACGAACATGGAGCCTGCCCTGTTGCGCTCCACCAGTGTCCGCGCTTCGTCCACATCATCTTGGAGAGCCTTCACGTCGGAGGGACAGGACGCTCTGAACTCCTCAGCGATGTCAGTCTGCGCCTGTTCGACCAGGTGGAAGATCACGGACAAGGGGGCATACGGCTTCTTGCTGGTGCAGGGGTACTCTATCGCGTACTCGGGCTCCGCCATCGGCAGCCTCTTCAGCCGCTTGGACAGCAGGCTGCTGACTGAATTGCGGTCCTTACAATCGTACACCAGAATGATGAGGTCATAGCAGGAGTACACCGTGCCCCACCGCTTCGAAGGCACCGATGTCAGCCCATGCAGGGCGGCCATGGCTTGCAGAGGCTGAGTCCACGCCGCGCTCAAGGCTTTTGATTGTGCTGGAGGTTGTAACACAGTCTGTCGTCCAGCCCTCTGTGAGTGACGCTGCTGACGTTTCAATTTGACCGCCACGTGTACGTCAGCACGTCAGCTGCCAGTCAGCTGAGCGTCAGCTGCCCGTCAGCCCGTTAACTGCCCGTAATTCGCCCGTCAATCGCCCGTCAATCGCAAGCCAGTCAACTGCGCGTCAATCGCACGTCAGCGAGTCAACTGCGCGTCAATCGCACGTCAGCGAGTCAACTGCCCGTCTTGACGTGCCCGTGAGCCCGTCCGGTGCCCGTCGGCCCGTCGGGTGCCTGTCAGCCAGGCCACTGCTACACCAGTTGTGCCTTGAGGTCAGCGGCACCTGCATTGCCCGTCTGCTCAGTGACGTCCACCTGACACTCAGCTAGCGTGAGACGGGGGAGGCTCAGGGCGGGGGGGGATAGGCATCTGGCTTGAGACCGTGCCGCGAAGTGCGGGCGTGTGACTATTGACTTGGACGTGCTATGCGGTGAGCTGCGGCGGGTGACACCCAGACCTGAGGATACAGTTAAGCACCAATGCAGTACACGATGCGCGTGCAAGATGTGACGCCGGCGATGCTTACTGCCATGCATCATAGGTAGTGGTTCGGTGGTTTGCGCCCTACAGTAATTTGCCTTGCAATGCACGGTTAACCAAGTGCAGGCTGGCGATGTATTAATTGTGCATAATTCTTGCTGTCCCGGTCACGCGACAGGGAGAGTCATCGCCCGGGCGGCTCCAAAAATACGAGAGAGGGCAGAGGTGGCGCCGTCAGACACCGACCGTGCATTAGAGCCTCGCGCGCGTTTCGCGCTGCGCTGAGAAGTGTGTGCCTCTCTCGGTTCATCATGCTGTGCCGGGGTAGACTCCAGCTCCCGGCGCCTCGCCATGGACGCCACAGATGGGCGGTGTCAAGCGGTGACGGCAGCGGCGTGGCGCCCAGCGGCTCTGTTCCCGGTGATGGCTGCAGCGGCCCAGACCTGGTCTGGCGCGCGCACGCAGTAGCATCGGCAAATGTGCGGAAAGCACTTAAACCGGGCACGGCAGAGCACACCCTCGCCCTGCGGGCGGCGACGTGGCGATGCCTGAGGGATTCCAGCGCCTCTGGCTGTCCCGCGCTCTCGCCCGGCGTGCACGAGACCCATGACGTCTTCTTCGCCGTTCGCGACCAGCTGCCGATTGCCGCATACCGAGAGAAGTACATGCTCCGCCGCAACGGCTACAGCTACTACGTGCCAAACCCCGGCACATTCAATGCAGAGGCCCTCATCGCCGAGGGCCACGTTGTCATTGAGAGGAGCAGCGTCATCCTAGACGCGGACTCGCTCGACATAGTGGCGGTGCTGACGCTGGGAGAAAACGCGCGCGCAGTGGTGGCCGCAGCGGACAAGTTTCCCACCGCCGTCTCCAGCAGATACTCTGGCACACTCGCTCGCGGCGTCATCGGCATGCACGGCATCCGCAGGAACCGGTACGCAAAGGGCGGCCCGCAAATAGGCCGGTACAGCGCCACGGAGGAGCTGTCGCCCGAGCGACGGCGGCTGTTGGGCGGGATAGCGATGGAGCTCACGGCCCTGGAGCGAGCTCTGAGCCCCGCGCTTGCAGAGGCAAAGTTCAGGCAGGTGCGGACTGTAACTCCAGGCATCTTCCCTGGCGTGTCGGCAAAGCAGTGTAGCGCGTACGCGATGGGCTTGAGCAAGGGCATCGCAACGGCCCTTCACACAGATGATAGCGCCGTCGAGAACATTTGCTGGAACGTGCGTGGCGCGTGCACAGGCGACTACTGCTTCTCAGTCTTCGGATATGGCGTGATGTTCCTGCTAGAGGCGGATGCCGCCGCCGCGAGCGTGCTCGTGTGCGCGGATGTGCTGCACGGCACTGTCTGCACATCGCAAAAACACAGCAGCATAGGTGTCGTGCTGACTCAGAAGGGGGAGTTGAACAGCAATGAGTCAAAGGCGCGATTACAGGCGATGCGCTCTGTGGAGCGCAAAGGCGGCGTTGCATCAACTCTACCACAGTAACAGCCTGCAGCGCAACCATATGTGGCGGTTTAGCATAACAGCATTATTCTATTACAGAGGATCACGGATCACGAGTTGTCATTTTCTGCTTGTTTGGCGTTTGATTGTTGAACCACAGTTGAAGTCATCCTTTACGTGTTTGAATTTGCTCACGGGACATGTGTTACCACTTGTGTTGCTGTGACAAGTGCGCCAGCACAATGGATACTGTAGGTGTGGTGTACGGTGTACATGTTGGGTGTGTCGAGTTGCTGATGCGACAACCGCGTGTATGTCGCTTGGACCCCAGTAGAACTTCTGCTTTATGTGTTTGAAGTTGTTGTTGTTGTTCACTGGAATTATGTGTTACTTTTTTTGTAACTACACCATGCAGACTAACATGGCTGTACATGCTAAGTAGGTGACATACGGGTTGGCGCTCGAGTTGTACTGGGGTTGAAATTCTTCTGTCAAAAATGGGTGACGGACGACGCTCCCCAGGTTTTCGTAACTGCGCACAATTTCATCAAGGATTATGAATCACGAGGGTGAGTAAGGCTGGAGTGCCGTGATAAGTGACCCAGCACCATGGAGACTTACGTGTGATGCATGGTGTACATGTTGGATATGTGAGTTGCTGATGCTACAAGTGCGTGTATGCTGGTCAAACCACATGAACTTAGGCTTTCCGGGTTTAAAGTTGTTTACTGGAGTTGTATGTCTTACTCTGGCTGCTTTGTGTGATCATGTGTTACTACGTGTTTTGCGACAGCATGCAGACTAACGCGGATGTACATGCAAAGTAGGTTACATACGGGTTGGCGCTCGAGCTGTACTGCAGTTGAACTTACTATAACAGAAGTTGAAGTTAGTCCTGATTCCATCAGACTCTCAAAATACTTTTCACAGCGGCTGATCCATGAATTGCGTGTCATGTCAAGTGCCCCAGCACAATAGAGACTTTCGGTGTCCTACCCACAAGACCGATGCTGACGCCTGCTCCGTGAACTACATGTGACCGCGACGCCAGCGTGAACATCGCCATGTGCGGTGTGAACCAGCTGCTGGGGCGCGACCGACCCGCTCACCTGGTGAGGGGTGCGGCGATAGCGAGAGGCTGCTGTCCTGCAACAACAGGCGGAGTGGCACGCCTATTGATTTTGCACGCCTCTGGCACTTCAACGGCCCAACTGGAAGGCTCACCACCGCCGGTGTGCTCTGTAAATCACCGCAGAGGATGCATGCAGCAGCGGAATCAAGGCGGTGGTGGGACACAGTATGGTTGGCAGCAGCGCTACCAGAGGACGGCAACTTGCACCAAGCCGCGGCAGGGTCAGCAGCAGAAGCAGCAAGAGGAAAATGAATTCGTCTGTGAATGCGGGCTGATGTTCACCTTGCTGCAGTTAGGAAGAACATACGGCATAATCTCTGGTATCAGCCTCTGCAGCCTCGCAAATACAAAGGGTGGCATCACAGCGGGGCTGTGGCTGGGAAGCCGGGCCCAGCAGCAGAGGGCGGTCCCCTTGCCTGAGGCTTAACACGCGCTGCTGCAGTAACAGTGGGCACTCCGAACAGCAGTGGGCACTCCGAACAGCAGTGGGCGCCCCTCACAGCGGCACCGCAGCAGCCGAGTGCACGGACACCGCTATCGCCACCCACCTGCAGATGCCATCGCCACGGCTGGCTGACGTGCGATTGACGGGAGGCTGACGTGAGATTGACGGGCGATTGCGGGCTGACGGGCATCTGACGGGCCACCAACCCGTCCAGGCAGGAAAAACTTCAACCCAGCAACCCGTCCGGACGGCCATCCGGACGGGCAGTGGACGGGCAGGAAAAACTTGAACTCCAAGGGCGTCAGGACGGCCGTCCGGACGGGCAGTGGACGGGCAGGAAAACTTCAACTCCTGTCCAAGACTTCAGTTCTGCCCGCTTTGAATCTGAAACACGCCACCAGCGCGCCACCGCCACCAGCGCGCCACCGCCACCAGCCCGCCACCGCCACCGGCAGCAGCAGAAGCAGCCACAGCAGCAGCAGCATCCACAGCAGCAGCAGCGTGTTCGGCAGCTGAGAGCACGGCACCCGACGCAGCAGCAGCTGTTGCTTCCACTTGTACCCGTGCTGGCAGGCTTTCTGTTGGTGCAGCGGAAGCCGACCAGCAAGGGCAGGCAGCGCTGCTCCTGTGATATGGCGACGCCACCAGAGAGGAGCAGCAGCAGGGAATAGGGTCGATAACATCTTGCAGGAGCAGCAGAAAATGCTGCTGCTGCAGAGTTGCAGGCGGGTCTCAGGCAAATTGAGCAGCAAGCGCACAGAGGCTGGACAGGGTGATACGCCTCGGCAGGCAGTACAGGCCGGAGGGCCTTCAGGTCATCAGTGTCACCCTGCACTGAGTCACATTCCTTTTGAGGTTGAGTGGCGTGCCGCAGGACCAACACAGGCCCTACGCTGTCACCTTTGTAGCGCCTGTCAAGGCGGGCGGCGGCAGCAGGCAGAGCGCGCAACGGCAGCAGGTCGCGCGAACACATGCGCGCGTGTGTTTCAATTAAGTGCAGGTTGCATTCGCGCTCGCAAGACACCAGCCGCCGCCACACTAGCAGGCGGAGGGCAGCGGGGCACGCGGCCACGTGCACGTTCGTGTTGAAATAAATGCAGCTTGCACTCATGTTGCCACGCGCTCGCCGTCATCACAGCTGGCGCGCCTGTGTTTGAAATGACGTTTAGCTTGCACTCGCATTGGTCCGTGCAGCTTGCGCCCCACAGCATAGCGTTTTGTGGAGGCGTGTGACTTGTGAATGCAGCGCAATAACCAATGCCACCGCCGTAGCAGGATGTTCCACGGAGGCCACTGCACGCATGTGTCAATGTGGCTTTGCACTCGTATTGCAAGGCACCTACCACCGCCGCCAGAGCAGACTATGCACATATCTGGGGAATGCATATGATGATTTACGAGTCTGCTGGGTGATGACTGTCTGGGGAATATGGTACCAGACACATATGCTCATTACCGGAAACTTAATGGATCCGGCTGAAAACTCTCCAAGTGTGACTGGCACACTGGATATGGGCTAATCTCTGTCCTCAGGATGAGAGTGAGCGGGACGCGTCAGGTGTGCGGGGCGCGGCTCGCCGAGCAGCTTGCACACACCCACCATCGTGATGTTTCCACCCGCCGTCACGTCCCTGTTGATCTGAGTAACAGAACAGCCCTCTGAGTCCTCGTCGTTCTGAGTGGTGATGCACTGGAACGTTCGAGAACCCTTTGTCTGCTTCAACTTTGCGCCGCACACGAGACACGTCTTTGTAGTCAAGTACTCGTCTGTCAATACGACAATGCAAATCTCTCCCATTTTCTTCAGCAATGCCTTTCTAGGCAGGGGCCCCCTCGAACCGTGCCCGAACTGCGCATTGCCGAAAAACACAATCCTGCACCACGACCGCCCCCCGGCCCGGCTTGCCAGCATGCTTATGGCCTGGTCTATGAGCTCTCTGCGCTGAGGAGTCAGCTCCGGTTTCCCCTTCTTGATCCGGCGCTGCGGGTCGAGGATGCGCTTCAGCGCGGCATCAGGGTCAGCTCCAGCCATGTCTCGCGCCATCCACGTCTGAGCCCTCTCTTTAGCTCTGAAGCGCGCAAACCGAAACCTTCGACGCTCCTCCGACAGAAGCTCTCCTGCCATAGCGCTGATGTTGTCGTACAGAACTGTCACATATGCTTCGACGCGGTCCGGCGCCTTGAGGCTGGCGTTGTTCACGGAGTAGGCGCTCATGGCCGTCCCGTACGCGACATTGTCCCTCCTCCGCTCAGTCTCATACCTCTGGGCTCTCTTGGCCAAGCTCGCGTACCTGTACTCGCTCGCGGTAAACATGCGGTCAGTGCCCTTGAGGTCCTCGGCCTTGGATTGCCGATTCAGCCGAAGGCGGGTGTGTGTGGCCATCACTTTGCCCCCTGGGTCATTACCCACGACCTCAATGAAGCAAGCAGGGTCATCCTTGTCGAGCAAGTCCAGCAGCTCCTTCGTCAGGGGCTTGATGTCTTTGAAGACTCCGCGGCTGTGCGCCTGAACATCAGCCATGGGCGCCACATGTTCATATCCCGCCTTGGCTAGCCCTTCCACCCCAGGAGCTCCTTCTCCCAGCGTGACCAGGGTCACATTGCACTGAGTGCCATCAGTGCTGATGCTTTGAATGAGATGGGGTGCGGCACCTTCCTTGCGCCGTCCGTACTCATCATCGTTCAAGATCCATGATTCCTTGCGCAGCTGATGTATGCCGTATCGCCGTGTGCTCCTTCTCGTCTTCAAAACCGCCCTTGCAGCCCTCGCTCTCTTCTTCTGCTGACCAGGGCGCTGCTGCCTGCGGTGCCTCCTCTCCGATCGGCTCCTTTCGCACCACGGCGTGATGACCTGGTCACCGCGAAGGTCGACCCGGTCACCGCTGTGAAAGTCGAAGACAGGTTTCCACCAAAGTCGGGTGTTGGCGGTGACGGAAAATGGGCGTTTGGGCTTGGCGGCCTCGGCGCTCTCGTCGTTTGTCTGAGGAAGTGGTCGCGAAGCAGCTCGTGCAGCATTAATCGCCGCTAGTTTCCCTCCGATCTGAGACACCACCTTGTGCGATATCTGCACGAAAGCGGGCTTCAAGGCGAAGACAGGCAAGAGGGTGAATGGGTTCGGAGGGTTGCGGGTCCCGGGCTGTTGTCGCTCCCGCCAGAGCTGGTTTCGTATCTCGCTCACCGCATTTCTGATGGCGGAGAACTCCTTTGCCTCCCCTTCCGTAAGACCATCTCCAGGTTCGCCGACGTCGATCCACGCAGGGCGCGGCACTTGCTTGAAAGAACCCCTCTGCTCCCTCACACCTTTCTTGTCCATCGCCGCCTTCACATAGGGCTGGTCACGGTTGATGCTCTCCCAAATTGTTCTTCTGAGATCCCTGTACTGCACATCCTCCGCTCTGAACTCTGCTGCGATGCTCAAACACAGGGTTGGGAAGGTCTTGCAGTTCCAGTTGTACTCCGCAAAGTAGTGTGTGCCATCAGCGCGAGGACGGGAGGTGGTTTCTGGGTCCCCTTTGATAGGCATAAGAAAACAGTCCAGCTTGGATCTGTACTTCTCAGCGCAATCTGAAACGGCTTCTGCCCAATCCTGGTGCAGCACAGTGTGGTCCTTGCCTCGCTCCCTCAAGATGAAGTCGCCCTCTTTGATGGAGGCCGCCTCGATGTCATTCATCACGGACGCTTGGAATATGCAGTGGGCAGCTTTTGTGAGAGTATCATCGAAGAAATCATCCCCCCTGTGGTTGTTCCATAGCCGAGGGTCTCTCTCCAGCTCACACGCAATGTGCTCCTTCACTCGAGCCTCGAAGCCGTCTAGAACATGACGACGGGCGTGGACTGATATCTTGTCGTTGCAGAGCGAGTCGCGTGGAGTGGCCATGAACCCGCCCTTGACAATTGCTAACACATCTGCCGGCAAAGGGTGATCGCGTATGTAATCATCGACGAAAGGGTCTGGGATGACCGTTGTTTTCTTGTCGAACTCAAGCCCGGCAAAGCGCGTGAAGAGCTGGCTCATGTAGGTGGTGTTCAGCAGGTCAGGACAGTCAGGCTCCAGGTTGGCCCGATAGTTCATGTAGACGGTCACGACATGCGACAAGATGCCGAGAGAGTCGCTCACCGCCATTAAGATCTCTTTGACGTCCTTCCCGTTGTCAACGCCATCGTGCACGCACCTTAGAACATCGTCTAAAGCGATTGGAACGGTTTGCGTTGTAACCTTGAGGCCTGGTGATCCCTTGAAGGAGCGGAGCTCCTGTATAGTTGGGGCGCCCGTCGTCTCTTCTGCCTCACCATCGTTAGCTTCCTTCTGCCTCTTGTCACTGCCCTCTGTTGAGGCAGCCTTTCGCTTCCTAGCTTTTTTTGGCGGCATTGCGCAAAGGTTGTGAGTGATGCGCTACTTTAGACTGTGGCAACATAATAATTGCGATTCGACAATCACGAATCTTAGTACAATATTTCCAGCCACGGTTCACGAATCTTGATACCATATTTCCACCACGTTTCACGAATCTTGATACCGTATTTCCACCACGTTTCATGAATCTTGATACCATATTTCCACCACGTTTCACGAATCTTGATACCATATTTCCACCACGGTTCACAAATCTAGTACAGTATTTCCACCCACGGTTCTATCTTGCAGAGCAGTTTCACAAACGAGTGCCTGCTAAGCCTTAACTCGCGACACACTTTGATGAGGTAGATGATGTTGAGAAGCTCGTCAAGAGCCTTGAGATATGTCTTAGTTACAAGCTTTGTGCCATGCTTCTCAGCATCACGCACGCCAAGCGACAGAACAGTGAGAGTATCATACAAGATTCGAGCCTGTACTTCCTGGACAAATGCTGTGGCCGACATAGAGTGAGATGTTTCAAGATTCATGTCTGACTTGAGTCGCCTGAAGCTGGTCTCCACCCTCCACCTCAAGCCATACAACTTTTTTGCCTCTGAGGCAGAGATATCAAAGTTTGTCAGGCACACGTACTTGTGGCCGTCTATAAAGTACTTGACGAGTCTCACACCATGCGTCGAGCCATCAGGCGATGTGACAAGGGAGTGAGCGGCTGTGGCAGAAGAATTGAAGAAGCCTCTCACACCGCCGAATGCGTTCTTCTTCAGCCGAAACACCACCTTTAATCCCAGATCGCATGCCCTCTGCACCAATTGTGCTGAATAGTATCCTCTATCAAAGATGAGAGTGTCACCCGCTTTTGCCATTCTCATGTGATGAAGTGCCGACTTGCGCTCGTTAAAGTGTTTGGTGACGATAGCATCATAGCACGTCCTGGTGTGCACATCGAGCATAGAGGATAACATTGCGAGCGGCCTCTTTGCAGGCCTTGATACCGGTTTGTCATTGGTTCTGCTTTTAAAACCCTCTTTAACGAATGAGGGGTGTACATGCACCTTGGACCCGTCCACAGCATAGACTCGAGGGCCTTCCTGGTGAGGCTGCTGAATTGCTCTGTTGATATCCTGGAACAAATTTTGAGGCAACCTGGACCTGGATCTGCCCAACGCCTGCGCTGTGAAGTTGCTGTTGTCTGCGTCTATGATGTGGCGCAAGCCTCTCTTGTTCAGTGATGCTGCGCATAGAGCCGCAAATATGGAAGCAGTGTTGATCTTGCTTGCCCTCTTCTGCCACAAAGCATCAGATGCGGCCAGCAGTGTGTGTAGTTTCTTGGAAATTGTGAACGTGTTCATTCCTTTCTTAGGTACACTAAAAGATCTTAAGTTTACAATACCTTAAGTTTGCACCATTGGACATTATGGACACTCTTGAGGGAGCAATCGAGGAGTGTGAGGAGTGGCTGAGAGCACGCGACTAGTGGCGACGTTGCATTGCCGAAGGAAGATCACCAATACCATAACACAACCGCGCAGTGCCGTGCCCTGCCCTGCCCTTTGCCTGCTTGACGCTGCATACCCCATCCACCGCTTTGAGCAATGTTGAATACTGCGCACGAGGCGCGCGGGCGCCACCTGTGGCGTATCCACTTTGACTGTGCAAAGGAGTTCCTGAGCGCCGAGCTTGTTGCCTTCTGCAAGGCGGCGGGTATTGAGCTGTCCTACAGCTCTCCCTACTCTCCACAAGAGAATGGGATGGCGGAGCGGTGCTGGCAGGTACTGTTCAACATGGCGCGCTGCTGGACATGTCAAACCGCCTGCCCACCAAAGCCAATGGCGGTTCCACGCCGTGTGAGGTGTGGTTTGGCGCGATGCCGGAGCTGGCACATCTGCGCAAGTGGGGCGCGCACAGCTTCGTGCACGAGGAGCACGGGTCCAAGCTGGAGGCACGCAGCTGGCATGGGCTGCTCGACAGGGTGTACTGCCCCAAGCGGCTCAGGGCGTTTGTGACACGACATGTCACGTTCATTGAGCACCCGTCCTCTCTACCTCCCGCCTCACCCTGCGTTAGCGGTACCCATGTGCACCGGGGCTGGTGTGCAGTGCTATGCATGCTGCAAGCTTTGAGCGTGCGCCTGCGCCATCTGCCTGCATGGTTTTCAGCTGCAGCCACTTCCACAATGCTCGTGTGTGCCGCTCCTGTAATCGCCGGCGCCACCGATGCGCCAAGACTGCGGCGCTGCCGTCACTAGGCTCGCTAACAACCCGGGGGGTGCTTTCTGCAACATCCGCGGGAGTGCCGCTACAGGCGCACTGCGCGGCGCTGCCAGGGGTAGCGGGCCCATGTGGTTGGGGAGAGTCTGCCGCACAAGTTCACTGCGCGCCGCCTGGGCGTTCTGGTGCAGGGGCACTGCCACTGTGTGCTGCCTAAATTATGATGCCTGCTGCCTGATAACTGCGACCTGCTGCTGCCATCTGCGCACACACGGCATCGAGCCGACAGTTACGGATATTGCCAGCCTCTCCCGTACTTTGTCCCAACGGCGTGCAGACGAAGGGGCACGGGCGAGGCCTCCGGTACTTTGTCCCAACGACGTGCCAAAACAGGGCGAGCCCCTCCGGTACTTTGTCCCAACGAGTGCACACGCCGCCAGCTGCTGCGGAACTCGTCCGCACTTGTGCCAACGTCGTGCACACGGGGCTGTAGTTTGACTGCCCCCTAATGCAGAGGAGCCAACTCCTTCAGCAGCAGGAGAGTGGCAGCACCAGCGACAGTGACAGCATCAGCGACAAGTGTCAGCAGCAGCAGAGGCAAGTGGGTGTGGGCAGCAGCAGCGCACACTGAAGGTGTGTTAGGTGCACCACGGGTGGCTGTTACTTCCACTTGAACCCGAGCTGGCAGGCTTGCTGTTGGTGCAGCGCAAGCCGACAAGCAAGGGCAGGCAGCGCTGCTCCCCGTGATATGGCGACGCCACCAGAGAGGCGTCGACTACCGCCACGGGGCAGGTCCGCACCAGCAGCAGGGAGTAGGGTCGATAGCATCTTGCAGGAAGCAGCAGAAAATGCTGCTGCTGCAGAGCTGCACGCGGGTCTCAGGCAAATTGAGCAGCAGCGCAGACAAGACTACCGCGCACGCCACCCGACACAGGTTGCTGCGGCGGCCGCTCAGTCAGCAGCAGCCTGGCGGGAGAGGAAAGAGGCTGTGGATGCGCTAAACCCGGAGGAGCGTGCAGCAGCGAGGCGGAGGCAACGATGAAGGTGTGTTCATGCGCCGCACATGACTAATTTGCTAAACCTCACAGTACATGGTAGGTGCTGTGTACGGTAGGGTGACTGAGTTTTGTAGCCTGACCGCTGCGTGTTGGTGGCATTAAATTTTAAGTAGCGTGGTTAAATACTCAGGTGTACATAACTTATGAAGTATACCGTTACCACGAGACACTCACAGTGCACACCTCGCTCTGCCTTCCTGTACTGTTTCCCCCCCCCTGACCATGTAGCGACACTTGAGGCATGGCTTTTGTGCCTCTCAGCTGCCTCTGCTGATGCTGTTTATATTATGATCTGAGAACTAGGGCGAGTACGACTGGAGAGCTGTGTATGTGTGATACGGAATGTACATGTGTTGACAATGTGTACTCTCATTAAACTCCGCTTAGGGCGCGGAAAGCCCTTGCACACGGTGCGTGTGACCAGAAGAGGAACATACAGGTAACGAAAAAGTGGCATGTTGCCAAAGCAAGGTGTACTAGTGCGGCCTGCTGCGCGAGCACGGCCTACATGCCCTACACGTGTATGGACTGCAGCATGCCCTGTGGGAGGTGCATGTACTGCACCATGCTGCACTTGTGTGGCCATCTGGCCATGCTGCACTTGTGTGGCCCTCTGGGGGGGTGCACAGACTGCATTGTGGCCTGCTGCGCTAGCTGCACCGTTCCGCGCTGCTTGAACTAGTGCATGCTGCTGAAGCATGGTCGTTAAAAGTATTCATTCTCAGACGCACAGGTTGTTTCTTAGGGCGGGGGGTGCATGGCGCGCTGGGTGGTTGTGCAATTTGTGCTGAGGGTCCAATGCACGGGTTGCAGTGCGCGAGCATGCCGCAATCAGCGCACAATACACACGTTTGCTGCACGCACACATATTTTTCGAGCTGCATGCCCTGCCTTGTGTTGTGTACACCAATGCACAACTGCATGCACAACAGTTATTGCTGCAACGCACTTAGGTGCCCAGCAGGCAACCAGCAGCACTAGTGCGCAGCAGGCAATGAGCGGCACCAGCATGGTACGGGCACCGGTGGCATTCACGTGCATTCACGCCGGGGCGTCCTAGCCAACTGATTTGACGATAGAGGGCATGTATCAAGGCGTGGGGTCATGTAGTTGGAGCGCGTTGCGCATGAGGGCAGCTGCCTACATCTGGGGAAAGCAATCATGCCTGATCACAGGGCGCTGCATCTGCATACGGCCTGCTGCACCTGCTGTTGCTGCACAGACCATCGCGATACGCAGAGCACCCTGCTGCAAGCTCTGGTGGTGCGCCTGATGCATGTATTGCAGGCTCTGGCTGTGCACCTATGCTGAGCACTCTTGATGCTGCTGAGCACAGTGGCTGCATTGGTGAATGCAGCGTGCAAGTCAAGGGGGTCGGGGGCCCATGTAGTAACACCGGGCGGGCATTCAGCAAATTCTGTGGGAGTGCGTCAGCCCGCACAGGGGCACTGCGCCGCGCCACCTGGGCTAGTGCATGCTGCTGACGCATCACATGCTGGTGTTGCATGGCCTGCAATAACGGAGGGGATGGCGTGGCGAGCATGGCCTGCAGATGGAAGTGCATCATGCCCTGTGGGGGGTGCATGGACTGCGGCACGAGTATGCCTGCTGTGCATACGTGGCCTGCGGATGTTAAGGCCTGCTGTCATGCCCTGTGGGCGGGGTACAGACTGCTGCTGCCGCATCATGTACTGTGCGAGCATGTCCTGCTGAGCAGGCTGCAGCTGTTGCACTAATGCGGCCTCCGCAAGCATGGTGTGCTGCACTAGTACCTGCGCGAGCATGGCCTGGACACGTTTGCATGCGTACGTTCCCTGGCATCAACAACGCCACCGCACAAAGTGCTAGCGTCCGTCCGCATTTGTGATATGCAATCAGTTGTGTGCAATGTGGTGTCCACTTTTTGCACAAGCGCACATCTCCTGCAACGCAATAAAGGGACCAGCAGGCAACCAGTCTTACCCAGCACATGCACGGTACGCTGTGGCGCTCTGGTGCATGTTCTCGCTGGGGAATACGCGCCCCGGAGGGCAGCAGAGGGCAGCAGGGGACACGGTTTCACACCGAAAAGGCGCGCTGATTCACAGTAGTATTTGTGCGCTGATTCGTATTTGTGCGCTGATTCACAGTACCGGTAGTATTTAAAACAGTATTTGTGACGTTGCTGAACCAGCGGTCACCTGCCAAATATATGAGAGGAAGTTCCTCACTGCTCGTTCACAACATCATTGCCACCTTTACAAGGCTGTGAGAAGCAGTTCAGAGTAGCCATGAGCTCTAAGATGCAGGAGGTTGCTGCACCTTCGAGCAGCCTGTGTCTACAAGGCTGGAAGCAGCAGTTCAGAGTCAGTATGAACTCTATGATGCATGAGGTTGCTGATTCAAGCTGAATAAAATGCCTGCCGCCCTGAAATTGCGAAACCAGCAACAACATATTCACCTGACGGTAGAGAATCACTCCCCACAAACAATGGTGCTCACTCAGCATCAAACCGGGAAATACTTTTACACTCTGATGAAAGTGCACGGATGTGCACTCAACCCTTGTAATATCTGGCAGGGGCTGGCAACAGTCTCCAACTATACAACAGCAGCTGTGCTGAAGTACAGTGAGGTGCCTCC
>JAULBY010023697.1:0-17793 GCA_032358315.1 Ophiocytium majus | reverse complement strand
GGCCCACACCCTACACGCGCCGGTGAGTACCCTTAAGGGCTAGGGATGCTTCTGAGTAATACAACAGCAAAGGCTTATTTGTCGGTGGCGCCAGGAGGTGGGCGCGGGTGCGGCCAGGCCGACAAACGCTCACCGCTCAACTCCAGCTCCACAATGTCATGGCCACCACGGACTCACCACTCACTGCCCCTGGGGTGAAGCATCGCCACCGCCATCGCACGCTGACGGTCGGCTCGCGTTGGGTAGGTGACATGACGTCCTCCACCGTGTCTCGTGTCTCGCGGCGGCTCCTGGTGACCCAAAGGGGTCTAGGGAAAAAAAGAAGGCTTTGGGTGACCCGTGCAAGCTGCTGTCACTGTGCACTTTCACAGCGCCAACAGCAGCAGCCGCAGCCGAGCAGCCGCTGGAGTGGTCGGATGCGTTGTGATCAAAAGGCTGCGCATCACTGTGCAGCGCCCGCGCCTGGGTTAGGCAGCAAGCGTTCGAACACCCCCGTTTCCCTGCAGCAGCAGCAGCTGTCAGGTAATCACCCCACCGCCACAGGGCCCGAGACCGAAGAAGGAAGTCAACCCCAATAGCAACCAGGTGGCCCGGCGTTGACCAGCGCAACGCTGGCCTGCAGCACTGTCGGCGCCATGTCGGCCGCCGTCACACACGCCCTGCCGCTGTCTCACTATATCACAGCACACCAGCAAGCAGGAGGGCTAGGAGCCCCCCCGACCCCGATTTTGAATACCTTCCGAAGTCACTCGAACGTTCCCCCAGCCAGCCGGCCCGCAGCCTGGTGGCCCTGGGGGCGTGGCGGCGCACACCAACACTGCAGCCGGGGTACACACAGACACGGTGCTGGGTGCCATGACCGAACTTCGGTCACCGAAGTAACCCCCCGGCGTCGCGCGGGCGCCGTCCCGGGCCTGCATTTTGGTCTCACACTTGCCACCGGTCACACACACCAGCCAGTATCCGCAGCGGTGACTGCAGTATTGCGCCAGCTGCTGACATCGCCTCAGCTGTCCTGCCGGAGTAGCACACGGTCCGGCGGCAGCGGAGCGCACCTGCCACCTATACAAGCGGCAGCGAGTGGCGGAAACAACTTGAGAAGCCCAGCCCTGCAAGCTCCCACCTGCCAACTTGGAGACGCTGCTGGAGTCCTCAAGTGGTGAGTCATGCTGGAACCCGTGCGCCAGGAGCTGTGGACACTGGAAACGAGGCTTGTGTATCTTCGCTCTAGCGCCCAGGCATGCCCAACTGGCTGCGCAGCCAACACCGAGGCAGCTGATATAGATAACCTTTATGGGGTCGACCCCATAAAGGTTATCTATATCAGTATCAGCTGTGATTCAGTATATCAGGATACATCAGTATAAATCATGGTATCAGGGGTACCCCCAGTGTATCAGGGGTACCCCCCTGATGTACGATTACACACTGACATATATATCTCAGCTGGGCAATATACATGATATACTGTTACAAGCTGTTACACTCTGCCCTGATACAGTGTGATATGTGTATGGAGATACCCCAGTGTATCAGGGGCACCCCCTGATGTATGATTACACACTGACATATATATCTCAGCTGGGCAATATGTGTCTTTTGCTGTTACAGAGCAGCTACGCTCACCATGATATGTCTGATACACGGGTGCTGTCGTATCACGCAGATGCAAGAGGGAGGGGCGCCAAACAACATTGAAACAATTCGAAACGCGGAATCGCTGGGTAAATGGGAAAAATCGAATCAATTATTATTGGTCTGATTTGTAATTATACGGCGCAAAATGTTTTCATATTCATCATACAATTCTATAAGTTCACGGATTAAAACTGCAAGTGCTACAATTACACAATGTCGGAATTCTTCGTTGTTTATCATAATTCCTATTAATCAATATTGTTTGTACCCGACATGTACTCGGGTAATACCTTGTTATAATAATGAGCATCATCATAATAATAACAAAAACTCTCATGAACCTGAGGACCTTCTCCAGGTCTGGGTCTGGGTCTACCATTTTGATAGACCTGCGGTATTGAAGTTTACTCAGGTGAGTTCTTTCGACCCGGGAGCAAGTTCTGCTGAGCAACCTAACCCGTTGTCACGGGGTCTCTTGGCCGGATTATGGTCGGACCATAAACGGACTATAGGATTATGTGGTTTTTACTAACACTTGTCCCGTTGTCCCGCTCTTTTTCTTATAAGTTTATATGTAAAAATAATAGTAAAGGGTATAGGTCTATCAAAATGGTAGACCAGACCTGGGTAGAATTTTTCCAACACAGAGTTTGGTTGGAAGAGCGGGACAGCGGGACAATCAATAGCAAAACCACATAAAACGTATAGTCCAGGCGCGGGACGCTCGTGATCCACCGGGGACAGATCATTTCATTTACATCCGCCAGTCTCCGATCCCGTCCCAGGCCAGCTCCAACAGTTTTCCGTCGAATCTCGTGAGTTTCGTCTTCCGTAGCTCATCCGATACTGCATAGTACACCATTTGCATCAGCCCCATTCCGCCGAGCTGATCGAAGTATTTCCCGATTTCGATGACGCGTCCCTTCTTAGACGGCTTCATGAAGGAATGGCGATGGCTGCCGCCCCTCTTGTCGTCCATCGCCATCGCAACCGGTTCCTTCACGAGCGGGTGCTCCTGGATGCTCATGGCGGACAGTGGTTGTGAATGGAGGGCGCAGAGGACACGGGCGACGAGTCGGCTCGACGAGACGGAATCGACTCAAAAAATGATTTTTTCTTTAAAAATCAATTGAGCAACCTGGACATCGGATCGATTCGCCGCAACCCGGTGTCACGGGGTCTCTTGGTCGGGTCACGGCCGGACCGTGAAGGGACTATAGGATTATGTGGTTTTCACTAACACTTGTCCCGTTGTCCCGCTCTTTTTCGTATAAGTTTATATGTAAAAATAATAGTAAAGGGTATATGTCTATCAAAATGGTAAACCCAGACCTGGGTAGAATTCTGTCAGTACAGAGTTTGGCGGAAGGAGCGGGACAGCGGGACAAACAATAGCAAAACCACATAAAACGTATAGTCCACACACGGGACGCCTGTGATCCGGTCAAAATTATTTTATTTAAATGTGAACATGGGCAATTGCCCGTTTTCATTTGCTCGAACTCCCTTCTTGTCCAAGACCCTTCGAAATTTGCGAATGCTCGGCTCACGGGTCAACGCTGGCATGCAGCTCCAGTAACTGATGAATCGTTCATAGGCTTCCGTCTCGTTGGCGTATCGACACTTTTCACAAGTAAATGTCATTTGGGTTCGGAACCAATACATAATCTGGATGTCCGCCTTGTCATAGTCGGGTTCCCGAGTCTTCCTCTTGAGCGAAAAGGGCGCGGGGGCCAGCATCTTGTCAACAGTGAACTACTGTATTACCCGTGTGATAAACGGAGTCGACTCCGTTTTCGACACACTTGCTCTCCTCGTGCCACTCTCGTGACACGGCCGACCCGCGCACCACTTTTTTTCTGGGCACATATCGAGATGAGCGACTCGGAGAGCGACATCGCGTCGACCTATTCAGAGATAGAACCGAGGAATCTGGCTGGATACGGGGCCGATTTACTCAATTCGAAGCGACACCACGAGCGCCGCTTCAACGATGCGTGGCTGACTTATGAAAGGAATATGGAGCAACGGGACGAGCTCTGCAAAGAGGCGGTCGGACTGGACGAGATTATGACGAGCATCAGAGCGGGCGACGGCTATATATATCTTGCCATCACTCACAGAACCGCCGACGCCGACAAGCTGAAGGATGTGTGTGAACACTACGACACGGAAACGCCGTTCGTCCTGTACCGATTTGTGCCACAGCTCCAATTCAACATCGAGGTCAAAAATCCGTGCAGGGAGGAATGTGACTACCGACCGGTTGTGTTCGACGGGAGGAAGGAAGTCTTTCAGAAGATCTTCGACCTCATCATGGGCGGCCACACCGCGCCCCTCGACGACGAATACCATCGCGTCATCGTCTTCAACAGGAACAATTTCTTCAACAGGAAGTCGGCACAGTACGTCAGGGTGGGTCGTGGCGACGTCCTCACATCGTACTCGCGATCCGCGTTTTCCGGCATTCACGAGAACATGCCACCCCTGTGGTACCCTAATCCCAAGCACAAGTCCATGGTCGAGGTCCCGTTCACCGACATCTGGTTCAAATCGCTGCACAAGCGCGTCTACGAGAATGTGGATTTCCGCCCGCCTCCTCTCAAGTGTCCCCCCGACACCTTCAATTCGTGGAATGAATTTGCGGCGGAGAGACTCCGGGAACGCTTTCGGAATATGACGACGGAGGAGCGGGACGAGCTGCTGCAACCCGTCCACATCTTCCTCGGACACCTCACCGGCGGCGTCGGCACGGAATACTTCGTATCCCTCTTCGCGCAGCTCATTCAGGAACCCGGCGTGCCGGTGCACATCGTTGCCGTCATCCTCGGGCCCCACGGCTCTGGAAAAGGAACATTTTACGAGCTGCTCACCTTCCCTATCATCGGCGAGAGGTACTTCATCATGACGGCGGACGAAAACATACTTTACGGCCAGTTCAACGGAGCGAGCACATCCAACAAGCTTCTGGTCATCCACGATGGGATGTCGAGGAAGATCACGGACAAGCACATCGAGACCATCAAACAGCGCTCGGCGAGCAAGACGGTGCAGGTTCGCCGCATGTACTCGGAGCCCGTCGAGGAGACGAATTGCATTCGTTACATGGGAAACACCAACAGCGACTGCCCCATCAAGATCGACTCCGAGAAGAGCGAGCGGCGGTTCGTGTTTTGGAAATCGGACACGCACGCGAGCACCGTTCCTGGCTACATGAAGGAAGTACGTGACTACGTCAGCCGGGAGGACGTCCAGTTCGAGTGGTACGAATTTCTACGCACGAACGATATCAGCGGCATCAACTGGAAGGAAGACCGTCCCAAGCTCGCTACGTACTCTCGTCTACAGGAGATGAACAATCCGATTGTAGTCAAGCTGTTGCACAATTGGATCAACGCATTTCCGAATAGCGATGTGGCATTTCCAGTTACGAATTCGGAATTCAAAGACGCGGCGGCGACGCTCCATATGAAGATGTACGGACGACCACTGGGAGAGGACAACAGTGCGATGAAATTCATCACGGAACTGCAGCGCATTGGGGAAATGAAAGTGCCCGACCCGGCCAACCCTGAGATGTACATGTCGACTAGCATGAGGAGGGAGGTCAACAAGGATGGAAAGCCGACCAAACTGGCCGGAAAGCGTGAGAGGGGATGGTATCTCAATCTGAAGACGCTGGGTCCGTTCCTCAAAGGAATCTACAATCTGAGTGACGACGCCGCGTACCTGGTAGAGGACGCGGATACCCATTGCCTGTACCCCAAATCCAATCTCGAGCCGAATGTTCCGCGAGTCAGGGTAGACACATGAGTCTGTCCCGCGAAATATGGAGCGGGACGGATGCGTCCCAGGATCGGAACTGTGAAAATACGACTTTCGACCTCCCTTGTGGTCATTTTGAGTGTTCAAAAAGTGTCTTTGTCCCGCTGTCCCGCTCCTTTCCAAACACTTTGTGTTGAGAATTTTTCATGTGTCACTATTTACTATTTTTTTTTCAAATAAACTTTATAGAAAAAGAGCGGGACAGCGGGACAGTGATAGGTTTGAGATCATCTAAATTCGAACTGGAGGAGTGCGAAAGTCGATATTGATCGTGTCACGCGTGTGGGACACTCGCGATCCGTCCAATTTTCGCGGGACAGTATCTCATTCCGAGTCGCGTTCGCACATCGAGAATTTGGGGAGGCTGGGGTGAACGAAAACGAGCCTCCCCATTTTTTAAATGAAAACATCGACGATTTGACCTCCTCTCCCGTTTTCTTAATCGCCGTTTGGGGATGCTGGGGTGGCTGGGGATGCTTTTTTCCAAAAATTCCCGTGTGATTCTTATTATTTTTATTTGTTTTTTTTAGAATTAAAATAAGCGTCCCCAGCATCCCCATCCTCCCCAAAGTGAGGATAAGAAACAAGTTGAGGAGGTGAGATCATCGATTTCATCACTTTAAAAATGGGGATGCTAAATGTTCTCACATCCCTAGCCTCCCCAACTTCTTTCGACCCGGGAGCAAGGTCTGCTGAGCAACCTTTGGGGAGGCTGGGGTGGCTGGGGGGGTACCTAACTCCTCCAGCTTTCTCTTTTTTTCAACTCTGTTTTTTTAGAATAAATATAAGCATCCCCATCATCCCCAACATCCCCAATACTTGAGTATGACTCGAGTCCTTATCATCGACTCGACTCATCGACTCGACTCCTCCCTGATACACTCGGCCTCTAGGTTCACTATCTCACCAAAACAATCTGGGTCACCCTTCAGACCATGGGACCCACTCCGGCTGATCTGAAGAACGTCAAGGAGATCAATGCCAATCTGGCTAAAATCAACCCCATCACCGAGGAAGACGTGCTCCGAGAGTGCGCGCGGGTGAAGGTGCTCATTTGGGCGGTGGTGAAACCCCGGGATCCCGATAGTACAAAGACGCAGGGCATAGTGGCCGCCCAGTGTCGCATCAAAAGGGAGATCACGGATCAGGCGGAGAAAGAGATTGAGAAGGAATTGATTTAGCGATGGGGAGAGGTCGACGAGGAGGATGAAGAGCAGCAGAAGTTGCTGAAGGCAGAGAAGAAGAAGTTGCTGGGAGCTCACTGGGTGAAGTGGTACAATTGTACCAGCTATCAGGAGAAGAACGAGGGGCGCGCTCTCAAGAAGAAGAAGATGCAGCAGAATTTGCCCATCCACTCCTACAACATCGAGCCCCTCATAAAGGAAGCGATCTCCATCGTAAACGGCGTCTGGCTCCCCCCCGACTGCAAAGGAAGCGCCATGATATACGTCTTCACACTCGCCCTCCTTGTCGTCACGGGTCTTCGCCAGGGGGAGATTGTGGGATCCGAGTACGTGCCCGTCCCTCCTGAGGTCTGGATCAACAAGGACGGGAAGCTGGAGATCGAGTTTCTGACCAAGAAGCCCGAGAAATCTGCGTTCGTCGTCAAGTGCCTCGCGGACCCCGTGAAGACTCACGAGATGATCATGGCCGTTCGGAACAACGTACTCGTGGAAATTAGCACAATACGAACTTCGTCTCACAGCGCAAGGAAGTACCTGCCGGAGCTGGACGCCTACGCGGTCGCCCACAACATCCATTACGCCGACTACCCGGAGGCCAGCTTCATCTGCCACACAATCCGCAATCTTTTCGTCGCCTGGCACGCGTTCACCGCTGGTGTCAGCTTCGAGCACGTTCAATCCATGACCCCGGACGTACTTGGGCACTCAGGCTCCGGCTCAGGTCAGTACTATCTCAAGGTTCGCCACGTCCCTCTCAGCGCCGCCGTCGCCACGGACGCGGCCGATTCGGACTTCGGTCCCATCAACACGGAGGACGACGACGAGGAGGAGGAGAAGGAGGAGGAGAAGGAGGACGAGAAGGCCTACGGAGGTTACTTCGACCCTGTTTCCAAGCCCCCCTCCGACAAGAGGGCCCGGGAGCACGAGGAGATGTACGAGCCCGCAAAGCGCACCCGTTTTGAGGCGGCAGTCGTCACTATTGCGAAGGCGAAGGTGTCCGATGAGAAAAAGTGGAACATGGTCATGAAAGAGCTTCTTCAGCTGCTCTGAGACCTGGTCTTCGGTCCCCTTTTGCCCTGTGCCTGCGATCGAGTCACGGGCGGTTCGTACGGGTCTTCGCCGTCGTCATCGTCATCCAAACATTCATATTTCGCGTCTTTCGAGTCGGGGGGACGAGCAACACAGCCCCGCGGGGGAATCTGTCCTTAAACCCTTCGACAAACACTTGGTTCAATTGAGGAAATACCAATTCGACAGTGTAGACTTTTTTGCCTCAAATTGGGAAATGAGACGATTTGTACTGTCCTTTCTTGATGAGATCTGCGATCTTTTTGTTTTTCAACGTTTCAATTTCCGAGACTGCGATGCGGACTTTGTCGCCTATTGAAAGAGGGGGATTGTGCGCTTTGCTCCACTTTGCACTCTTTTCCCCACGTGAATCGACCAATGACCGGAGTCGAGCGCGCACATCCAGCAAAATGTTTGCGGGCACGTCTTTGGAATTTAACGCTTTCGGTTTGTACAATGTGCTGGGCGCCATGGTATTGTTGTACGCCTGGAGAGCCATTCTCAAAACCTCTTTATGCGAACGGTGGTATTTCGTGTCCAGAGACACGACGTAATTCTTGATGACGCGGTTCATCGATTCCACATTCGCTTGAGCTGTTGGCGTATAAGTGCGACCCCGAATTATCGGAATTCCCATCTCCTTACACAATTCCGTGAACTCTGCCTTATATTCCGATCCCCTGTCCGTGTGAATTGCCCTCACTTCGGGAAAGATCTTGTCAGCCAAAATCCTTCTCAAAACGTTCGCGGTAGATGCAGAATCGTTCGACGTGACCCACTCGGCATGTACGAATTTCGAAAACATATCCACCCACGTGGTGATTCCGATGAATTTCCCTTTTTTCAGAGCGGTAAAGTCGATCATTATTCTCTGTCCGGGCCCTGAGGGAATGTACAGTCTGTTGGACGAGGTTTTCCACTTTCGTTTCCATATTTGAGCGTCTGCATTGCCATTTAGAAACGTCATTACGTCGTGCTGCGATATTCCGACGAACATTGTGTTTAAATGGTCCAGAAAACGAATTCTCTCCACGCTACTCGGAAACACTTTGAACTCGTGACTCATAATATCCTGTTTTAGATCGTCCCTACAATAACAAGGCCCTTCCAGATCAAAACCTCATTTTCGCCTTCCCCGTGCAAACCCATCTCTTCGGGGAAAGGGAATCTGATCAGGATATCCTCGTAATCCCTTAATTTCATTTGATTTATCAATTTCCGTTGTTTTATGAACCCCTCGTCCTTGTCAATTAGCATTTCCAGACCGTTTTCGGGGTCACTGGCCGCTTTCAGGACATTTTTCACTTCGGTCGATGTCATACTTTGCAAACAGTCAAACATAAAATAAGAAGAAAAGAAATGAAATGGATGCCAAAAAGTCAATTTACGTTCCGATGGAATCACCATCGAGCAGCTGAATTGTGCTCCCCATGGGGAACGAAATCAGGAAATTCTGAAGGGTTTTGGTGGAATAAGAGTTGGTGCTCGTTTCCCGAATCCCCCTCGTCACGGAGTGATTTCCAACTTCGCATGAGAGATTCGGTTGGGTGAACGCGCCAGATTCCGTTTTCTCGAGGAGGACTTGGCAAATAGCAAAAACTAGCTTCTCAAATGAGTCCTCAACGGCGATATCATTGGTTAGAATAGTATTCAGAGCCGTGATGGGATTGGAGAACGTTTCCGCCGTATAAGTTTATCCCGGAATTGCTGTCGCGATTAGCATTTCTTAATGATCAATATTTTATCACGCGAAATGGTCGAATTTGAAATTGTTAAGAGTGAGATCGTATAGGGCGCTTGTAGAATTGAACCTGACGTAAAGGGAATACGTCGTTCCCGCAGTCAAACCGGAAATCGTCGAAGTGTACCCAATGGAATGACTGTATCCGAATATCATTTTGAAGTCCGTAGTTATGTTTGACGATGTCGTTCCGAGTTGAAACATTGTATTTTCAAGTTCTACTCCCATTCTCCCGGTGTATAGAGCGTTGATTAGATTTTTCGTGCCGAGGGCGACGAAACTGCTGTTGGTAATCAGGGTCCACGCCCCGTACCCGCTTGTGACGCCGCCTCCCGTGAAACTAATTGTTTTATTGGCGGTCGGGAGCAATTGCGAATCGAGATACCCGTTTGGGGTTTTGAATGTGAGCCCAGATGCGTTTACAATAGCTCTCTCGACTCCACCTGTACAAAATGAGATCTTCGCGCTGGGGTTAACGTTTATCCACAGTTCTCCGCTCTGCACGCCAATCGCATAGTCATTCGTCCCGGGACTGTTGATATTGCCGTACAGCCGGATGCGACTGCCCGCCGCCGTTCCGACGTCACCCAACGACGAGGCGGACGTTCCGAATTGCAAATAATCTACGCCGTCGAATGTAGTCTCCCGTTCAATGCCGCCGCGCCGCTGACGTTAAGCGTGCTGAATGTGGGGTCCGCCGATACTCTATTTGCCAGCGAAATGAATACACGATGGTCACTTCTTTGTAGCGTTGGTTTCACGGTCCTCTGAACTTGTGAAATTCTTTCACTCAGAGAATTTACAATGAACGCGAACGATTTCTGAATTGTCTCCTTCACAATTGTAATCGTTGAAGATGTCGCCCGACTGGAGAGTGCCAATAACTCGCGGTGATCGCTCCGGACAAGATTTGGCTTCACGGCCCTCTCAACGTTTGAAATTCTGGCACTGAGGGATTTCACAATCGATGCAAAGGATCTCTGAATCGTGTTTTTTGTGTACACGGGGGTATTGGCCACGTTCCTAAATAGTACCTCCTTCGCTTTAACAATGTGACTAGTGATTCTGCTCAACAGGGGCTTCGTCACTTGTACTTTCGCCCCGTTGATGGAAGCTGTGGTCAACGAGGATACGTTGGCATTCCCTTTCAATTTTAAATTGCTTGTATTTCCGTTAATCGACATTAGAGGCGTCTCTGTGGAATTTTCGAATATGAATCCGCTGAATCCGCCAGGCGCTGCTCGAAACCGGACCGCCCACCACGTCGTCGCGTCGTATGTGCACGCGGTCCCGCCTGACCACGACGTCGAGCCGCCCTGCGCCCAGTACACCGCTGCGTTCGCGTCTGTCGTGGACAGACCGACTCCGCGGGCGGCGGCGCCAGAGTTGATGCGGACGGAGTCAAAACGATTGATCGTCGGTTTATTCCTCTCCAAATTCTTGTTGGAAAAGTGTCTGACGGGCGCTCCGTTTGTAGTAGGGGAAATTAGGTCCGTGCACTCTATTCCCCCTAGCTGATACACGTGGCAATTGTTTCCGAGTGAACACACTTTGGTGTCGCCCGCCAAGATGCTACGGACGCCGGGGAAGCTCCCGCCCAGTTGCGAGTAACCCGACGAGAAAAAGTTGCCGTTGATTCTTACCCAATCCACAGCTCGACTTATTGTCTCACCAGCGGCATCGAGCCACGATCCCGAGGGCTGCATGGAAAGCAGTCCTTTCGTGAGATCCACCTCCATATCATCCAAATTAACATCGAATCCTTGCAATTCGTCCGGAATCGAAAGTTCGTCGAGATCAACGCGCACTTGCGCAGAGACCTTTTTGGGCCAAAGGGAGGCGATGCTTCCCGAGATAGCCTGTGCGGACTGAATCAGGTCAATCGCCCCTGACGCGGACGTGGCGGCCCAGAGTTGATTGTCATGACTGGCTAATGCAGAATCGAAACCAATCAGCAATGGCCCCACGTCCAAACTGTTGATCATAAGAGCGGGGGCACTTAGAAAAGTGGAAACAAACACGCCCTCTCCCACGGATAAAGTAGATACCGGATTCCCAATCTCGTCCTCGACTTTCAAGCTTATCGACGCATTTGTCGTTTCGGTCGCCGGGGTAACGATAAGAGCGGCGGCTCCGTACTCATTTGCGGAGAACATTTGGTTGGAAACCATTTCGCCTGATTCGAGAATTTCAAATCTTCCATTTTGATTCACTTGACGTTGTAACATTGGCCTGGGAACTATTGTAATTCGTTCATTTCGATGTAATTGCTGGTGTTCGCGTTTAAAGTTTGTGGACAGGCGGTCGAGATGTTGGCTTTTTCTCTTCACTTTCAACAGTTGACGTGCATCGAAAAACCGTTCTGCGTGTAAGTTTTCACGGTACTTCCTCGTGATAACACGTTCCAAATTTGGTTTGGTTTTCGAAACTGTAACATTTTCCTAAACAATTCTGATTTGGTTTTCGTAATGACAGGGTTCAGTCGGAGCAATTCTGCTTTCTGTCGCTCCGGACGTACCTGCATATTAGACGCGACAAGACTTTGCAATGCGTTTATCTGAGAAGACAATGTGAAATTAGAAAGAGAGGCCATTTTAGGTTTACACAAGTTTATATTTCAGTCGATCGATTCGAAATGCATGTGTATTTGGTGCTCCGGGAAACCCGTGGCGTCCATCGTCCCGTCGGGGTGCGCTCCGTCCATCCACTGAATATAGAGAGGCTCGCGGAACCCGCTGCTAACGTAGACGACTCCTTCGGTGGCCGCCACCCCGGGGACGACACTGAGGATTTGCCGCCACGATGTCGCGGGATTGGAGCAGTCTCCGGTCATCCCGCCCCCCTTCATTTCCAGAAGAAGCAGTTTGTTCGGGTCTTTGTCGTACAAATACGTGACATTCGTTCGGAAAGGGGCGAGTCGAATGGTCACTTTGTAATTGCCGGGGACGTCTCGGATCTGGTCAATTCGGTACGCGGTTTCGTCGCCTTCAGAACGGTCGTGCGAATCGATGGTGAACGTGAAGTTCCTCATTTTAACTTTGTTCATTTAAAATTTTACACACATAGTGCCGATGTTTCCATCAATCGTGAATACAGTATCCACTTCTACGAAACTGCAGAAATCGATTGCTGCCGCTGGAGGGGTTTCAAATGTCAGGTCCAGGTAAATAGGATTCGCGAGAGTGGACGTTCCAGAAATGATACTGTCCTTCACTTGAGAAAACGGTTGGAGCTCGCATCCCAAAACGAAGGCCGCATAATCAAGTCTGTTGGCCGCAATTGCAGCAAGTTTCCCAATGGCCGCGTTGGACGAATAGTCATACCCGCAAAGGTTAGGGGTATATGATTCGGATGTGACATTTCCGAATACACGGCACACCTCCATACAGGCCTCGAGGGCCGTGCCTTTACAGTCGACCGGTTTGGGGTTAATGAAAGAGCTGCCGACACGGAATTGGTAACTGCCGAGACCAGCCTTTGGACGCTCGAGATTGGATTGAGTGGCAAAATTCTCAATGCTCCCCGCGAGACGGGGCACGGTGAGAACCGAACGAGCGGAATCGGCGCGCATGGGGATGGTCAAAGTGTTGGTGCTTTGCGATGCTGCGTGAATCTGCCTATGCGTCCTAAACCCAGTGCTATTGAAGGCGTACACGTTCCCGCACATTTGAGATATCTGTGACTGAGCGATATCACTTATGGTCACGGTTTGTAATACGAGTTTACACGCAGTCACAGTGTAATTCGCAGACGCCGTCGTAGCAACGCAAGTGATCGCGTTCGCGGCGGATGCGAGGGCGAGATCAAGGCGCAAAGGCGCATTGAGCGCATGTAAAGGGAGGTATTGACTGCCGGCGCTCAGACTCCCCAGGATCGATACCAATGGCATCGCAAAAGTGAAAGTGGAACCCGTGGTGAGAACATTGTGGGTCAGCGAGCATCGGTAGCGGGCGGGGTCTGTTAACAGGGGAATATTGTCACAACTGACGTGATTGTTGCGCGTGGAACAAAGGTCCCTTAGGAGGTAATGTAGACATCCGTAATCGGAAATGCTCTCCAGCTGGAAACTACCGCTAGAAGCGTAGAGATCGAGCTTCGAAACGAAGTCCGGAGCCGAGAATTGGGCGGTTCCGTCAGCATTTGCGACGACATTAACAATAAATTGGAGGTAGGTTCCCGCCGTGTCGAGATAGGATGCCCGCGTACCCGTGGGCACGTCGAAACTCACGGTACTCCCCGCCGCCCAACTTGTCCCGGTGATCGGATTGAGCGCCCAAGCGGACGAAACCGCGGCGACCGCCGAGGATTTCAGCTGGGCACCGTTCGCAAAGTTCAGGGCGCGAGGGAGACTCATCTTTTAGTAACAAGAATACATATTTATTAACGCTAGAGTGGGTCGATACAACTGTGCCAATGATTGTCGGGCCGGCGCGGCCACCGTTTTCGCCTGTTCCACCGCTCCCCGAACCTGTCCGACGGCGCCGGGAACAAGCGCGGCCCCTGCTTGAACATTGTTTATGCCCCGATTGATTTGGCGCATCGTATTCGCATTGACACCAATCTTATTTGCCGCGGCGTTGACGAAAGGGTTCATTGCCAACGCTGATGCAGTGTTGAGCGCTCCCGGGAGACTTTTTCCTATGAATGAAGCGGCGGGAGCCACTTTTCCAAGGAACTTTGAGCCTGCGGAAGCCGCGCGGGAACCGAATGACATTGCTCGCCCCAGCCAAGACATGTTGTTTACTCATGTATTCATATTATTTGGCGGCGGAATGTTCAATCCGAGCGGTCTGGAAACCGACATCGCCTGCCTTCCCGTAAACACCGGTGTAATTGTCAAAGTCAAATCGTAGGGAGCGGAAACGAGAAGCGGGTTGCCGTCTTGATCGGATAGGAATATCCTGAAATTATAAACTCCACTGTCGAAAAGCAAATTGCCTATACCCGGTGTATTGTCAAAATAGTGTAGTGTAGACAACGGCGGAACGTCGTTATTGACCCTACAGAGCTATGTTGTCGTAGGTGTCTTTCTTAAAGTGATATTGTTGCCTTGCAAATTCATGTCGACGTAAATACTGTGGACTCCCGTGAGTTTAACGGTTCTCAAGGAGGTGAATGTTACATCTGTGAAGTCGGTCACGAAATCCAGCACATCAGAGGCCATCGGGCCTGAGAGGATTGTAGATGTAGTCGATGTCATTGTTATTTTCAACGTTGTCGAGTCATACTTACATGCCTTCCCGGTCAATTGTGCTAAGCCAATACACAACGTGACCGCGTCGTAATTTGCGGATGTCAAATAGTAATTTGCGTCACCAATTTTCAATCGATTATTGTACGCGTTGATCACAAATTGACTCGATACAATGCTCATTGAGTTGAGACTCACTCTCCATTGGTATCCATCTTGACAAATGAGCGGTCACTTGTGAAGTCATTTAGTTTTTTCTTAAGAATCTTATTAATTTGGACTTCTTCTTTCTCCCGGTTGCATTCCATTGTGATTACTCCATCTCTGGTTATGAAGTTTTCGCTGAGGAACTTGTCCAGAGGCACCGAAACTTTCTTTGGCGGCTGGTTCATCCTTTTAATTTACTGGTACCTAGATAAAATGACAGCCGAACGAACCCCAGCGCAGGTCGCAGCGTTCGAAAGAGCGAGGGCCGCCAGAGCCGCGGCGTTAGAGCGTAAGAAAAAGGGAAAGGCGCCTCCCCAGCCGGAACCTGAACCTGTACCGGAACCTGAACCTGCACCGGAACCTCAACCGGAACCCCCTCAACCAGAACCGGTACCGGAACAACCTGAACCTGAACCTGATAAGGTCCCTGACCCTGTTCCTGTCCATGAAGAACAGGAACTCGAGTTTGTCGACGCCGATGAATTGTTGGCCCCCCTTACGCAGCTCATTCAACAGCAATCGGAAACGATGGAATGTCTCCGCGGCGAGGTTCAAGCGCTCAAAAACCACCAAGCCGACCTTGCCAACTCCTTTGTGGATCACGGAATCAGGAGCACTGCAGCTATTAATTTTGTATAAAGCTATGACAAATGCCTCGCAAGGTCGACTTTGAAAAGCTTGACAAGAAATGGCCAAGTGTTCCCCGCGTCCAATCGAGATATCTCTCGCGAATTCCATGTATTCTCGGCCTCGTGGGCTCGACCGGGAGCGGGAAATCCGTGTTAGCTGTGGATCTCATTTCCAAGCTGCGACGGGAAGGAGCTGTGACTCGCGTGTTCGTAATTAGCCCTACTGCAAATTCGAATCAAATTATGAACGAAATATGTCTGGATGAGAAGGACTGGAAACTAGAACCGAATCAGTCGGTGTTCAAGAGACTCGCGGACATTGAAGATTCGTGCGAAGCGGATGCTGAAGAATTCCTAGAGAAACTCGAATATCAAATTGCTCTCCGCAAATATACGAGCGGAGACGCTGTTAGTCTTTCCGAACAGAACTTGTTGGAAAAACACAATTTCGAAGAAGTGAAACCGGTTAGACCGTCTCCCCTTCTTTTCCTTGATGATTGTCAAAGTACAGGTCCCTTGTTTTCGAATTCGAGTAAAAACATGTTCACCGGCCTAGTCCTACGATCTAGGCACGTCGGGCAGGGAACAGGATTGAGCATCGTTCTGGCGGCACAAACGTCTCGTGGAATACCAAGAGGACTGCGATTGAACTTTACTCATATGTTCTTATTCAGAACTCAGTCCATTAGGGAAAAGAAGAATCTGTACGAAGAATGCGGAAGTCTCTTGAGCGAAATGGAATTCGACCGCCTGCTAGATCTGTATACGACGGCGCCTCATGGCTACATGTTCATTGACCTGTGGGCAAAGACAATTGGCAATACTTATTGAAAAATATATGTGTAAATAGAAAATGCCGAAGAGACGTACGGTATTAGCAATTAAGAAACGCAAAATCAAGCAAAAGGTGAATGTCAAAATCAAAATTAACAATGGTACATCTTCAGGTAAAACGTCTGGACCTGCGGGAAGTACCGTGGTCGTAAGCGGTGGCAGTGGCAGTGGCGGGGCCCCGCTGACCCGCAGCGGTCTCGTTGACCCCGGTCCGGATCGCTTCATTGAACGAGCAAACGCTCTCATAGCGCGACAGGAGCGATCACTTCAGAGCGTCGAGGCCGCGATGAACGAATTTAGGAGGATCCCCAGACGTAACTTTGTTACGAAACCGTATTCAACGACGAGCGCCACCGGCGGTCAGGCGACCGGTGTGCAGGCTCAGTCAGGAGACGCCGCGGCTTCCGGCGGGCAGGCCAAGTCTGGCGACACCGCAGTCCGCTCGGGTGATGCAGGGGCGCAATCAGGCGACTCGCAAGCCGCATCAGGAGACTCATCCGCTGCGGGGGGCAATGGGCGCGGTGAAGGTGGAGACGGAGGAACCGGCGGGGGAATGAGCGGATCTGTCAATTTGAACACATCATTCGGGGGAACGAATGTTACCGTCCAGGCTCCACCCACTCCAGTTGGGGGCATGGCTCCGACGATAAACTATTACGTGTCGGCTCCATACGCAGGGTACGGCAGTGGGGTCGCGCCGCCCGACGCTCCCGTGCGCGGCGGGTACGTCGGTCAGCCACCCCCTCAGGAAGCCGCACCGCCCCCGCCACCGTCGGGGGATGCACCGCTGACCGCCGGAGACCTTAGAGACGCGCTGCGGGATATTTCGCAAAGCGTTCGGGAAATAAGCCGTGTTCCTGTAGAACAGCAACCATCTAGAGAATCAATTGCCGCCCCGTACGCAGAGTTACTGATGAGAATGAGGGCGCTCGAAAATGAAAATGAGCGGAAAAGGTTGGAGAAAATGATCAGAGACTCCATTGCAAAAGAGCTCAGTGAGATTCCGAAAGTAGATGATTCGAGAGTTATTGATACACTGCGTGAAATCCAAACTGATCTGAAGGAGGGCACTGATAAACGGCTGGTGGCAGGTGTCAATTACCTGTCACAGCAAATGCAAGAACAACAGCGAGTACAAAATGCGAGGTTAGACCAGATTGCAGAAGAAGGGTCCAGACTACAGTCCGCACAGGAGTATGCACTCGCAGCAGCGGAGGAGGCGAGGGATGCTGCCGCCCGAGAGGTTGCAGCGGCCAGAGCAGAGGCAGACGCTTCGACCGAGGCGGCCAGGGAGTCAGCGGCGAGAGAAGTGGCCGCGGCGAGGGCCGAGACCCAGGCTGCCCTCGAGGTACAGAGAGACGCCGAAAGAGACGTCGAAGCGGAGAGAGCGCAGGCGCCTGTGGTAGTGGATGACGACGAGATACCCGCGATGGGTAGGGGAGCCGCGCCGGTTGCAGCGGTGGCGGCGCGTGAGTC
>JAULBY010023675.1:0-17799 GCA_032358315.1 Ophiocytium majus | reverse complement strand
CGGGCAAAGGCCCAGCCGCCGGTGACGGCGCGCGCGGCGGCGGCGGCGGCAGCGCCGCCCGCCAGGAACGGCGGCAGTGCGGCGCATAGGGCAAGGGGCGGGGAGCGCGCAAATGATAATGACAGCGGCGGCGGCGGCGGCGGCGGCGGTGGACCAGCACGGGCAGGGTTGCCGGCGGCGGTGGCGGAAGCAGAGGCGCCAGTGGCATTGGCGGCGGCGTGGCAGCACGGTCAGCGTTGCCGCCGCCGGCCGCAGCAGCGGCAGCGGCGGTGTCGGCGGCAGAGGATGGTGCTGCTGACGTCGCCAGCAGCGCCAGCGCCAGCAGCAGCGGCGCGGCATTCACATCAAACAGCACCACCACAGCCCCCAGCGCGGCCGCCATGCCCGCGCGCCACCCCCCATAGGCAGCCGCGATCGCCCACAGCAGCGCCGCCCGCGCTGGCACCTCGCCGCTGCGCGCCGCACACTGCGCCACAAACACAGGACAGAGCACATACGCGGCCGCCAGTGTGTGCGGAAGGCGCCCTGTGCTCAGCAGGCCGTGGGGCGCGGCGGCGGCGCGCAGCGGGGGGGGAGCGCGCCCCGGGGGCATGGCGGCCTCGAGGGCTGCCTCGGCGGGGGAGGGGACGGCGGCGGCTGCTGCGGCGGAGCGCAGCGCGGCGGCCGCGGCGACGTCGAGCGCGATGAAGAGGAGGGCGACCACGAGAGAGTTGAAGTTGGTGTTGAAGTTTGGGGTGGGGGAGTTGAAGTTAAAGTTGGAGGTGGTAGAGTTGAAGTTGGGGGTGGGAAAGTTGAAGTTGGCACGGGACAGGCGCGCGAGGGCGAGCAGGACGGGGGAGCCCGTGAAGGCGCCGCCTGCGTAGGGGGAGAGCCCCCTGGGGGACGGGGGTGTGTGGGGGTGAGGGGGGGCGGGGGGTGAGTGGTAGGCAGGTGGCTGTGCACAGCCGTGCCGGCAAGTTCAAATCGAAGTACCACTAGTAGTTCTTCTACTTGAGGTACCACAGGTACTTGGACAGGTCGCACAGGTTGCATGTGTAATGGGGCTTGGTGGGTGTGGGCAGGGGGCGAACGGGTGCAGCCCGGCTGGCGCTCATCGCTGGGCGCCCCCACAACACACGGTGGTGCGCCCGCGTGGTGCGAGGCTGTAAGCACATGCGCGTTTGTGTGTGCTGTGAAGTACTAGTAGCTTTATTTATGTGCACTTGTGGGCGTGCAAGAGGCCATGCTATCCGTGCCAGCAAGCTCGTGGCGCTGGCACATGCGCGGCATACACACGGACTCACAGCTCTGAACAACCAAGCAAGAGCAACAAGGGCTGCTAGCGGGCACGCCTGAGCCGCCGCCGTCAGGCTAGCACCAGTAGTGCTGAAGTGTGTGGCACGCAGGGGCTCATACTGCGGCACATGTGGTCGGTTTCGTCAGCGCGTGCCACTGCCCGCGGCTCTGCTGCAGCGTTGTACTGGGTGTGTGGCACAGTGCGGGAGCCGCATTCCTGGGCCTGCCACGGCTCAAAAGTTGTGACAATACTTGGAAATAGTACTTCGAGAAAAGAAGTGTAGTTTAATCAAAAGATGAATAAACTTCAGGTAAGTAAATGGCGCATCCGTCACACCCATATGGATGCAGCCGTGTGGACGGCAGGAGGTCCAGTGCCACCAGGTGCTGGTGTGTGGGGGGCTGCACTGTTCTAAGCAGGTCGCACCGTGGCCACAACGTGCGCACTTGATAGGTTGTGTTGTTTTGGTTCAGCGCTGAATGAGGTTAGACTGCCACTGGGGCATGGGGCTTCACACCATGAATTATTATCACTCTCTTATGAATTAGCGGTATGTATTTTTTAGGGCGGTGCAGGGTGTTACTTTGGGCGAGTCACCCACATGAATTTGCCAATGCAACTGACAGTGCGAAAGAATGTTTGGGGTAATTTATGATTAGTCGCTCATTTTACTTTGAAGCAATTTACCAATTGTTAGGAGCCGCCAAAAATAATTACCACAGGTGACGCGATCGACCCCAGCAACTACTGGCGAATTTGACGGCACTCACTGCGACTTTGTACTTGAGTGTGTGGAAACGTTTGCCAGCAGGGCGGACCTCTAAGGCAACCACCAGCACAAATTTCTTGCTGCTGCCGCTGCTGCTGAGGTGCGCCCCCTCCCCGTCCCAGGCATTGCACCACCCACACCGTGAGGTATGCACCCTCCCCCTCCCAGTCAATGCACCACCGTTACCGAGTGGCCAATGCGCACCCTTTGCTTGTGGCCTCGGTGCCCAAGTGCTGCAGGTGCTTGCACGTCCCTGACACAAGAGTTGAAGTACAGCACACCAGAGTTGAACTACAAGGCTCACCTGCATGCCTAATGTTACTGAAGTATCATCACCGACTACCAGCGGGTGCACAAGCGCCCTGAATTCTGTTTGCAGAGTGTGCAGGTGTAACTGTTCACTGGCAGGAGTTACATCAGAATTTGACTCACCTGGTCAAAACCAGACAGTGCGCAAGGACATCCATGCTAGAGGCGTGTACATTTAAGATTCGCTACTTAATAAATAAAATAATTATAAATTCTGAAAGTGCTTGTTGGAAGTTGAAGTTTGAGCCCACCTGCTCTGGAGGTAGGCTCCCTCCAGGGCCCTCTCCCAGGACACGTGAGGCACAACCAGCTCGATCCTGCTGCCCAGCCACTCAGGCATGCCACCCTGCAGCAGCGCCAGCCGCAAAAGCACTCCCACCACCACGTACCACTCGCACAGAAACCGCCAGCCAGGCGCCCTCCCTTTGCAGCTGCACTGGGCAACAGGTGCTGTCGCCGGTGGTGCCGTCATGGTGACCGAATCCAGCGCTCAGAGATGTAAAGGAATGGCGCAGCAGCAGCTGCTGCTGCCGCTGCTGCTGCCTCAGGCTGCTACCTCTCCATGGTACGGTCTATGGTCAGCGCAGCTGTGTGATCTGGCTGTGCAGCTCTGTTCAGCTGCAGCGATCAGGTTGGGAGTGCTGCTGAGCACCGAAAAACTCGGTTTTGCAAGGCCAGCACAGAAAACCTATGACGGAGCGCTACACGTACACCTGCGAGCGCAGTGCCGGGGGCTTTGTGTCCACTCACCGGCTGCGGCGACGGCGGCGGGATGCCCACAGTCCTGGCGATACCTCTACCATCACAAGGTGTGCATGAAGGTTTTAGGCAGTTGCAAGTTGAAGTTCGCGCGGTGTGTGCTCTGTGCTGTCGGCGTCACACACCAGCGATGCCTGACTGCCTTTGCCTTCAGTACCTCCTGATCTGTGTGCGCGGGCGCCTGCTGTGGACTGCGCTGGTGCTGCGCGCTCAAGACGGCTGGTGGTGGCAACAACAACAACAGGAGCTGCTGTTTGATCTCGTTGTGGTTGTTCGCTTCCCCGCGCTGCGCTCCTGCTGGTGTGCAGGGCTCTGCTAGTGGCCGTGACTGCGGTGGCCGCTCCTCTGCTAGGGCGGCATCTTCGCAGCAGAAGCAGCAGCAGCTCAGAAGTTGGGATGGGTTTGCAACCTACCGAGACCGCGTTGCTGGTGGCGATAGCAGTCTTCTTGGCTGCACGGCGGGCTTGGAGCAGGGCGCAGGTGCAAGAAGGTGTGTGTGTGCGGCGGCGCTACTTGCCAGTGCGGCTGCAGCTGCAGCACCAACATTTTTCTGCAGGTGACTGCTGGTGGTACATGCAGCGGGCTAAGGTTGGCGCAGTTTATGCAGCTGCTGATGCGCCTGCGCAAAGCGCACGCTCGTATAAGGCAGCTTAGTTGCGTCGAAGCTGTGCTGGAGTATGCTAAAGATGTTCAAGGATTCTTTAGCAAGGTTGCCAAGCTCAGGTACTGCTACAGTACTCATCAATAATAGAGTTATGTATCATTTACCACGTATTAAGTATACACAGCGGAATGCCACATGTAGGCCTGTGGTTGTGAGTGTGTGGATTAGGAGGTCTGAACTCCATGAGCCTACACACGCCGGCGCTCGTGCTGACGCCGCAGGCGTCCCCAGCAGCCACAGTGCAGCCTACCCACCCGTGTGCAACCACAATCAAATTAACTCGAAGTAATCGTTGCGCATCCAAATAAGTTGAAGTAATCGGTCTGCGTGCAGAGGTAAAATCTGCTTCAGCGCACGTCCCTTGACCACCAGCACCGCGCCTACAACGCATGCACACAACGCAGAGTTGGGGGCATTTGTCTCGCCACCCGCACTCCGCCTACAACGCGCACGCACAACCCACAACTTGTGGTGTGTCTGCTGCACCATCTTTTTCCTTTCGTATTTGCAGAGACGCTCGTCATCATGCGGGGGCTCGGCGTGCAGCTCACAACAACGTGCGGCGGCAGCAGCGGCGGCGGCAGTTCCCGCAGCGCCACCGACAGATACAACGTAACCGCCACTGGCAGTTACAACAAAACCGCCGCGCGCTTCCTGCCCGCGGCCCACCTGCGCTGCGCGGCCATAACCGAGGCGATCGCGCTCCAGCGCATAGCGTTCTGCCTCGTATTTTTCGTCGCCAGAGGCGGCGTTGGCGGCGGCGGCGGCGGCAGCGGTGGCGGTGGCGGCGCGGGGGGGCAGGGGGAGGGGGAGGAGACGCTGGTGGTGGCGTTCGGGGCGCTGCGGCCCAGGCTGGACGTGCTGCGCGAGGTGTACCGAGACGTGCAGGACATGCTTTGGCCTGAGGCCCAGCCGTGGGGTGCTACCGCCGCTGAAAGCCAAAATCTCCGTGCGTGAAAATCTGGTTGATTGTCAGCCGTCGTAACCACCGTACCCGCCCCCCCGTCTTAAGCAACAGAGCGGTTATATTTTCTGTTACGTGTGGTACTAGTGGACGGTCCCATGTCCCAGGGGACCTGCTGCCATCCCCACCCAGCTCCTGGTGCACCATTCTCCCGACACACACCAGGAGCGCCATGGCAGAATGCTTGTGGCATAGTACTAGAAGTATTTCCAAATATGTGCGTGCGTTGCGGCAGCGGCGCCAGAGGGCGCCTAGATGCCCGTTGCGCATGGAGCGGTGCGTGTCTGAAACCGTGGCCGCCCACACCGCGCGCAGGCCACGTGCCGCCAAAGGCCCAGTGACATAGCACGCATGCTTTGGCTGGAGCTGTCAATTGCTGCCACCAGGGTCGAATGGGCATTTTTTTACCGGTATTTCATTGCAATGTGTGTGTGTGAATGTGTACACGTGTTCACCAGGTGACGGCCGGGCAGGCGTTCCTGCTTCCTACACTACCCGTGTGTTGACCGCGCAGAGCTTTTTTCCTGTTGTTGACTGCACACGCTAAATTGGGCATGTTGTCATGGGGCCGGGCACACATCGGGGCGACTTGCATGGCATGGGCCCTTGCATGCCCACAAGGGCAAACAAGTACAAGTACATGTGTATTAGTGTTATTTTGATTATGTGTTATTGTTATTGTATTAGAAGTTGTATTGCTATCGCCGGTAGTACTTTGAGGTACTTTTGGGAAGTATTACCGTCATGCAATGACTTAGGATCACAGTCAGTGTCAGTGCTCTTGCCACGCAATATTTCAGAGGCCGGGCATGCGCGCACGCCAGCAGCAACAGCAAAGTGTCAGCAGCACCAGCATGTCGGCGGCATGCACACACCGGCTCTTGCGCAAGCGCGCAAATAAACACCCGTGGGCCACAAACAAGACGGAGTGACAACAGTGGGTGTTCCGCTGTGAACGCCACGCCGCAGTGCATTGAACTGGCACTGTGAGGGGGGCGCATGGACCAAAGGCGCGCGTTGGCTGGCAACGCCGCACATGCAGGGCACCTCATCCGCCCGGCGCCGCCGCAAAACCATATTCCGCCGCCCGTTCTGCGGTTCTGCGGGAAGTTCGTCATGGGCCGCTCCCCCGCAGCAAACCGCTCGCCGCGCGACCTCGTGACTCGCACGCCGCTACCTCCGCCGCTGGACAGCAGAAGCCCACATGCTGTACGCCTCAGCGCAGCACGCAACCCTTTGGTTTGCGCGCCCTGCCGCCTGGCAAACACAACGGCGCGGCTAGCGGCCGGGCTGCATGGCACCGCAGGGTAAGACCTGGGTAAGGCCAGCCAGGGAGCCGCCGCGCGTGTGTTCCACTGCCTGGCAGCTACTAGTAGCTATAGCCGCTGGGCAGCAAAAGCCTGTGCCACAGGGCAGTCAGACCCGGGAAATGCCAGCTGTGCTCAGCACAGGGGAGGGGGGCGTCCGGACAAGGGGGCGCTGCAGCGGCCGCGCGCCGCCGCTGCCGTCTGCGGCTGCCGCTTCCGCGGGCGCGCCAGGTTGTCTGCAGCCGCGCGCTGTGGGCACGGAAAGGGGGGGAGTGCGCTGTGCTCGCTCGCTACTGGCTGCAGCTTTCTGTGTGGGCGCGTGCGTGTGGGCGACTGTGGGTGACAGCCCAGCCCCCACACCCCTACTGTAGGCGCTCTCCTGGCTTGCGTTGGCTTGAAGGTGCGTGAGTGGGAGAGGCGGGGATACATCACTGCTGCCAGAAGGCGTACGCTTCGCCGTCGCTTGTGTACTTCAGCGGCGGCTCCTGTGGAAGAGGCACACAGGCACGGTGTGGGGGCGTCAGCGGCATGAGTTGGTGTGCCTGGGGGGGTGGTACTGGGACTGCGGAAGGTGATGAACACACATGATTTGATACATACTTCGGAAGTACTTTCATGTGTACAAGAAGTACTAGTGGCGTACTTCAAGTGTGCAGTACTACTTGAGGTAATGCATACTTATAGTGAAGCCACCAGCACTTGAGTTATGGAAGGGGTGGCACCCATACAGCTAGGGCCTCCGAGAGGCGGTGACACACATGGTTTGATACATGTACTTCAAGTATACCACTTGAAGTAGGAGAACAGTCATCCTACTAGCAGTACATATGTATGAAAACTCATCTAGTACCGTAGCGATATACTTCAGAAGTATGATAGGGTACACAATTATTCATAAATAACGATACGAGCAGCGCCTCCCGGAAGGCAGAACACATATCCACGGTGCCTGCACCTTAAACTTGAACGCACCACACTCTATGATGAAAGTCGCGCTTCGGTAGGTGCGAGACTTGACTGCCCTGAGTAGGCGCAAGTTTTCGCTTTGATACGTTATACGCCGTGACCCATCACTACGAGTGAGCGCAGCTGCTGCCGGTGCTGCTGCTGCGGGGCACGGCATGGCCAAGGTTGCTGCCGGCACTACCGTAGATATCGGGGTATAAGACCCCCCCCTGGTATGAGACCCCCCCCCCGGTTGTATATATAAGTGTTTGCTTTGTTCGCCCCCTTTCCACGGGTCCGCTGAGGGTGACGGCCCCTGCCGGTGGGGAGATCTAGAGTTTATCGCTCCTAGATTGAGTTTTAATATGGTTAGTGATGGGTCCCCGCATGTACACTTTTCCTCATGTAATGCAATGATGTGTACACTGTGCCCATGCGTACATACTTCCGAAGTACTTTCGAAGTATGTACAACTGGTAAGAGTAATAGATGCACATGAACTCCAGGGAAAGAGTGTACAGTACGTGTTATTTGGGGTACACATCCAATGTAAATGCAGTTCAATCGCATAGCCGCGGCATGCCACGTTTTCGCCGTACAGAAATACACTGTATTTGGTACCAAATAGTTACATGTACATCCCCATCCCAAAGAATATGAGCCCCCTGTCTGAATGATGGCGTTAAGTCTTAGAGGAGCACTGTAGTGCAGGAACGTGTGCATTTCCGTAAAAGCACAAGGAACATCCGTAGCCAGTACCCCCCCCCCCCCCATCACCACCACTGTAACAGCGTGTCAAAAGCCCTCAGGCAACGCATGCATTCTATAGTACCGTGTGAACATGTGAAGGAACATTCCACAGAGGGGTTCTACCTGGTCAGGTGCCGTCTTCGATTCCGCTGGCCTAACCGGCAGCAGCCTCGGAGTGCCTTTTTTGGCCTTCGCTTGCGGCCTTTAAAGGCACGGTCCAGCCTGATACTGAAGCACCAGTCCCCCTTCCACGCCGGTGGTATTTCATACCATACCCCGTATGCCAGCATGTGGGGCAGCAAGCCAAGTAGCCTTAATTCCCCCCCCGCCATTCCCGGCCGTGACTACCCTGATGGCATCAGGTCTCCGCACGGGGAGGTGCAGGCCCCTCGTCCCCCCTGCGGTTGTGGGCTCGTTTGGATTCGTTTCCCGCAGGGGGTCTTGCGGACGCGGGGGCTGCATCTCCACCATGCAAGGATCTGGTGCCACCAGAGTTGTCCTGGCCTGGAACGGCGGGGGGGGAGTCAAGGCTGCTTGGCGTGCCACCCCACATACTGGCAACTGCGTACGGGGTTACGTATGAAACACCACAGGCGCCGAAGGAGGACTGGTACTTCATCGTACTGGCTGGACCGCGCCTGTGAAGGCAGCATGCGAAGGGCCATGCAAGCCGGGGCCACTGACGCCGACGGAGCGGAGGCGAAGGCAGCAGCTGACCAAGCAGAGCCACATTGTCGAAATATCGCTTCACATACCCACACGCTACAACATGCGTCGCGTGGGGGGTGTTTCCACGCCCTTTAATGTGTGTGTGTGTGGGGGGGGGAGTACTGGTAGTAGCAGCTATCTCTGTGACGTGACAACACAAATGTCTCTGCAACAGTTCTCCTACTGTCGCCCTGCTGAAAAGGGGGGCTCCCTCCCAAGTATGTCATCGTCCTGACCCACAAGCATCAGTCCGCCGCCCCCAGGCCCAATAACATGACTAGTACTTCAGCCATGGCATGTATGCGCCGGCCCATGGTAAAATATACATACCAGGTATACATGTATATTATATTATCATATCATTATTGTATGATATATACAGTAGTATGAGCATGTGCCCCTTGCAGCTGAAGAACACTGCACGCACGCCCATCCGCCTTTGCCAACCTTGGTTGACTCTCCAGAGGACATGATGTTCACAGATGCACTACGCACTGTGAGCTTGCAGCAGCGGACATCATGGCTGGGCATGCCCTTTCCACTCAGTGCGCACGCAGCGTGCACAGGCTTTTCGGCGCCTTACGCGAAGTCTAATACGAGCACTTTGAAGTGTTGAACTCCGTTTGAGGCGCGGAGGGCTCTGTGCACACGGTGTACGCGCCTGGCGAGAGCATGACCAATAAGGTACCTGTTACTACTGTGGTACTCGTGACATACTGCTAGCAGTATTTATTTATTAGTGCACCACCATTCCATGAACCGGGTTTGTCTATGGTGCGCACTCGAGTATCACTGTGCTGCTAGTATTTTAATTATTGAAAATAATAATAATTTAATGAAAACCCTTCACTTAAGGAGAGCCCTGTGCACATGGTGTGCGCGACTGGAGAGGGCATCACCAATAAGCGGTCCGCAATATAATATACGTATGTAAACATGTACATTCACATACTATGATAACAAATGAGAAAAAAGAAGTAAAAGCGCTCATTACATTACACTGCCCGGCGAGACCAAAACGCACACACGCTGCAACGTGCACTGAGGCTAGCCCAGCAGTATATGCATGAAGCTGAAGTAGTGCCGTAGCAACATGCTGGGCTTACATGAGAGTGCAAAGTGCTGAGAATTGCCACCTTGCTGGCCAGCAACAGGGAAGAGCATGTTTTATCATGCTGTTTCTGGTCTCGCGCACGCCATGTGCACCGGGCTTTCCGCACCGCAAGCGGACTTTGATAAAGAACATGAAACATGCATACTTGAAGTATACTCTAAACTTGAAAAATAAATAATTTACTTCAAAGTACTTCAGAAGTATCTAGTACAGTATGCCTGGTATATAGACATGCCCGCATGCACGTGGAACGCATGCGGGGTTCAGGTATGTACACACATGTATCATGATGTGTGCGTAAAATATACCATACATACATACACATGTATACATGCACATGTATATACACTTCATGTATACAGCGCATACAGGTGGACACACGTCTTTGGGGACAAAAGTCGACCACTGCCACATCACAGAGACTTCCAAAGCGGACCTGCTTAGCACCGTTGCCACCCGAGCGCAGGCCCCATCCTCGTTAGTCCCCCCCTTCCAGTTGAAGCTGGGATTGAAGTTTTGTGTAGAAGTTGAAGTTGAAACAGGGGTGTCATATGCCAACTTGAAATCTGGTAAGCAGGTTGATCGCAGCTAGCACACCTGTTTACAGTGCACTCGCAATTTATTTCGCTTTGTTGTAGTGCGGTATGCGGTTTGGTGCGGGGTCCAGAGAGCCGTCACTGACCATATACTGTAGTCCTGTATAAACTATACACAATGTCCTATGTAACTTATCACGGGTCTTGCTTCGGTGCGGGGTGCTAGAGGGGTGACACTACCCCCGCATAAACGATCGCGATTGCACTGTATTTGGAAAGTGGAGTTGAAGTAGGCCTTACCCAGGCCTCATAATGCAACTTCAGCTGTAGTTTGAACTGAGGGGGGGAAGGGGCGGCACTAACCAGGGACTGTACTACTTGGGAGAGAGCAATTATATCACCGTGCACTTGAAAAGTTCTTGAAGTTATATGTATAGAGTCTAGTACCGCATTGCCCCACAACAAGTGTGTACCAAGCAGCTGCCAGCATGTCCTACTGAAGTAAGTATACACCATAGCACATATGATTTCGTACACAATCCAAGTTCATACCACTTTGACAGTGCAAGTCCAAATATATGTGTACTTCAACACATTGCACCACATACCTGCACGTAAGCGCGCAGCCGCACCGCCACCTCCTCGTCCACCCCAAACTCCTTCGCTCGCACGCGCCACCCCCCCTCCCCCTCCGCCCCCTCCCCCCCCTTTGCCAGCAGCAGCGCCGCCTGTGCCTCCGTGAGCCTCCCCAGCACAGGCGCGGGGGGCCCCTTGACCACCTTTGAGCGGTTTGTGGGGAGGGGGCGGTCTTTGGTGCCGGTGGCGGGACGGTAGGGGGCGGGGGTGGGGTTGGCGACGCTGACATCGACTCTCAGGCGCTTTTTCAAAAAGTCCAGGAGCTCGGGAGTCATCTCGGGCACGGCTGCGTCGCCCTGGAGCTTCGCCGCCGCTTGCCGGTTCTGGCCTGGTGTGCTCACGGGCACGAATGGCGGCGGCAGGGGGGGGGGCAGGGGAGGGTGTGTGTGCGTGGGGGGGGGAGGTGCGTGTGGGGTCCACACAACTTCTGAAATGAAGTGTGTAGTCAGAATGGTGTGGTGATCATTAATAAATACTTCAACTAAGGTGAAGATTAAGACTTCTGTGTGTAAATGACACTGATTTACAGCACAAGGCTATCCTACCCCTGCACGAGGCTCGGAGCAGCGCGCTGTTTGTAAATATGATACTTCCTCTGTATCAAATTACTTGCAACTTATGTGTTTGGTGCTGTATCACTCGTGGCGACGGCCTTGGCGGCCTATGCAACCCCTATACTGAGAGAAGCACTCTTCAGCCGCTTCAATCTGAGCTATTTTGCTTAGAAAACGGTCCAGAAGCCGGTTTTCTAGCTCAAATTGAGTTTTGGGAACCCTGAATTTCAGCGGAAGAAAACTCGCCAAAACCTGTAATTTTCGGAGGGGCGCAAACACAGCAGCAACACAACAGGTTGAAACATCGACGCTAGCGCACGACACAGCTTGCAGCCCTGCGCGGTGGCTGTAGCGACGTTGCCCATGAAGGCCAGACACATGTGCACAGCCACTCAGCCTGCGCTGAGGCATGTGCTAGGTGGCGAGAATTGGGGCCGCAGCCGACCCTTCGATTTGGCGAGCCGTCGGAGGCACAGCAGCAACCAGGGGCGGGGTGGCGGCGGCGCTGTGCATAACAGGTGGCACTGGTGCCATGTGCGGCCTGCCCATGGCTACCAGCGAGCGTTGGCACACGGCAGTGGTGGTGGGTGCGTCTGTGCAGGGTGTGCGGGGCTGCCTTCAAAGCAGTCGAACGGCGTCGCTCCGGGGGGGGGGGGGAGAGCGCGCCACGCAGCTGCCGGACACTTGCACCCGCTTAGGACAGGCTAGTGCAATAATATGGGGATAAGTTACACACACGAGACGCCTGGCGTACCTGTGTGGTGCCTGACTGCACCATGCACGAAGTTGGGGGGGGCGGCGGGCGACTGACTTTCGATTTGCTTGAAGAGGCCTGAATGAGCAGTTGAACGAGCCGCACCCGCGCCGACACACAAGTGCTACAGCAGCGAACCAAGTATGTACCCCCCACATTCGTTACATGCTCTACATGTTTGCTATGGTCATCACTGGCAAACGGCGCCGTTAACACCACCAAGCAAAATGTCAAAGATAAGTTGCAAGTAATTTGATACAGAGGAAGTACTTCCTTTTCAGTCTAATTAAGACTAATTTCCAGTAAATTGGTAAGAAACAGTGGGGTGGGGTGCGGGAGCGCAGAGCACCCAGCGCTGTGCGCCAAAACAGGGTGGCAGTGGCAATGGGCGGCACTCCTGGCGGAGGTGAATAGCGCTGGCACGCATGGGAGGCACGCCTTGCATGGGTTGCAGGCGCGACATGTCATGGGCCAGCGCCACAGCAGAAATGCTGCAATGCACGACGTGAAAGAGCAAGAAGTGGGGCGAGCATGCTGTTTTATAGCTCCTTGCCAACAACGCCAGGCTGTGCTTGCACCGCCGCTTGCACCGCCCCATTTTCATGTCAGGACAGCGAATTTGCCTCAAAATTTGGAGCAAAACAAAATCACAGTTCGTACCGCTGCCAACTGGTGCTGAAAATCACGCTCTGCGCTTTCGCTCGGATGCTGCTGCCGGCGTCTTGTGATGGTGGTAGCGCTGCTGCTGCTGCTGCTGCAATGCTGCTCCTACTGCTGCTCCTGCGGACGCGCTCTCACCGGAGGGGGGGGGAGGAGGCTTGAAGTTACTTCGCTTCGGCTCCGCCGCAAGTGGCCCCTGCGTTGACCCTCCCCATCTCTTTTGCTTGGAAGCCAGCTCCTGAGTCACCTCAGTTCCCTCGGCAACGCTCCTGCGGGCGGCAGCTGCAGCGGCGCCGGCAGCGTCCTTGATCTTGCTTGCGGCGCCTCCCATGACGTGCAAGTGTGTGTCAGCAGAGCGAACCCTTCTGAAGCTCAAGTGAGCTTGCAGGTGCGGCAGGGACGAGAGCAGCGCAGAGAAACCAGCGACGCTGCTGCAGGATGTGGTGGCGGTGCTGCGCTGGGCGCTGTCTTCCACACCAAAGGGCAGTGCTGCAAGCGCGCTGTGAGATCGCTCTTTGTCATGTCGAAAAAAAGGTCCCGCTCATGATCTGAGATGTTGCCGAAATTCAGCCGAAATTTAGACGAAATCTCAGCGTGCTGTGACTGGGAAATATTGAAAACAGAATCTATGCGCATGCAGAGCTCTGCGCAGCTAGCACTAGCGTACGCACCACGCTGTGGTGGTGTACATCAATTTTCAACTGGCACACAAGCTCATGCAGCCGGACAAGTGCAGAGACTGACGGCTGGACTCGACGTGGCCAAGCTGTCGCGCGTGCCTCTAGCGTGTTTCAATTTGCATCATGATGATCAAGATCATCGTGGCGTGCGCAGTCGCAGCGCAAGCTGCCGCTTACCGTGGCAGCCATACAAAAACCAGGCCTCGAGAGAGAGTACCAGCTGCCATCCGGTCACTTGCTAGCATGAACTGCTGAGTACCACCCAACAAACGCCTGCCTGCCAAATAGCGGCAAAACACACGAGAATCTGCCACGCTCACGGAACGCCTCGCTCTCACGGCACAAAGTGCACCACCGACTCACATCTTATGATATACCCACTGCTGTAGTAATAGAAACCAGTACATGCTGCCGCACACATGAACGCTGTATGTACAAAAGCCATCACTAACCCGCCTCCCAGTCTACTCTGTTGACCGTGCCACCGCGACCAGAAAACACATGCCCCATCCGCTGCGTCGCCATCTGCTGCTCACACATGAACCCTGTAAAAAAAGACACTAATAACTCGCCTCCCAGTCTACCCTGCATACAGCAGACGCGCGCCGCGGCCACCGGGCCGTCATGCTGTCGCTGACACATGCACCCTCTACAAACCAACGCTGGTAACCCGGCTCCCAGTCCACCCGGTACAGCAGACGAGGGGCGCCGACATCCATGCTGCCGCACACACATGAACCCCCTAAAAAACCAACACTAGTAACCCGCCTCCCAGTCCACCATGTACAGGAGCGCCTCCCCCGCGCGCCGCCGCCGCAGGTTCTCGCAGAACACGCGCGCCACATCCGCCGCGCCGCTCTTCGCGGAGACGTGCGGCGTGACGGTCACGCCCGGCGCACGCCACAGCTCACTTCCCGCCGGCAGCGGCTCCTCTGGAGTCACATCCAACACCGCGCCCGACAGCCACCCGTGGCGCAGCGCGCGCAGCAGCGACGCCTCGCTGACTATGTCGCCGCGCCCCACGTTGATGAGGACTGGTGCGCGGGGGGGGAGGGGAGGAAGGTTCTTTGAAGAAAATTCTGGTTCCGCGGGAACGGCGCAGGCGGCGAGCGCGTCGCCGTCCAGGAGACCGGCGGTGCGCGGGGTGCTGGGGAGGGTGTTGATAAGGTAGTCGCAGCGCGCGCGGGCGAGGGAGTTAAAGGATGTGTGGAGCGTTACTCCTGCTGCACAGATGGCACTGCTGCCGCCGCCGCCGCCAGAGCCGTCGCTGCCTCCGTGGCCGCCAGCACTGGTGCTAGTGGGCACATCCCCCACACTGCCGCTGCTGCCTTCGCCGCCGCCGCTGGTGCTGCAGTTGTCGCCAGGGTCGCTGTGAGAAGAACTGGTGCCGCCGCCGCCGCTGCGCTGGCGCCGCACGAGCGCGTGCACGTCGGTGCAGCCCATGGTGCGCAGCGCGCCCGCAATGTGCGCGCCGATGTCCCCCAGCCCCAGAACGCCCACCGTCAGCTGCGGCAGCGTGCGGTAGGCGTAACCGCCGGGAACGTGCCACCGCGCCGCCGCCTGGCCCTCCCTCAGCGCGGCGAACCCCCTCTCCCGGTCCACTATGTGGGCTATGCAGTACTCGGCCATGTGCGGGCCGAACACGCCCGCCAGGCGGGTCAGGGTGAACGACGGCGCGTTGGCGCGAGAGCCCACCAGCTGGTTGACGCCGGCGAAGGTGCTCTGCACCCACTGCAGGGTCTCGGGGGGGTGCGGCAGGGAGGCGAGGCCCTCGGCGAGCAGGGCTGGGTCTGCCAAGACGACTGTGGCGGACGCCATGGCTTGCAGGGAGGAGGGGTCGATGCCGTCGTGGTAGGTTATGTGAGGGGTGGTGCCGCACAGGGGTGCCAGCTGCTGGGGCTGCAGGCGGGCTGCCAGCCCGGCGATGCGAGAGATGACCGCAATCCGCATCGTGCTGCTGGACAAGGCAGCACAGGCACTGCTGCTGGGAGACTGTTGGTGTGTGCTGGTGGCGGTGGAGGGGTCCCACAATGGACACGGAAATGTTGCCCTTCGCCATGGGTGGGGCGAGTCACCAACTATCGAACAGCAACATTTGGAACTCTGTGCACACACACACACCACACACAAAAACACCAAACCCCCTTGCAACAGCCGACCTCAGCGGTGGCGGCATAAGTACCTGGAATTCTCAGCTGCGCTAGGGCAGCAGCACTGCTGCTGCAGCGCCAGCTGCGCCCCCCCCCCCCCTTTGTTTTAACAACTCTAGAGCTACTCGGAATGGAGGTGTTCACGGAACAGGGGGGCACACACGACCCTGGGGCACCAGCAGCAGCAGCAACACCGTTACCACCAGCTGCAGCAGGGCTAGGAGCCGAGCAGGAGGCCAACATCCTGCAGCTGCTGCTGCACTTCCTGGGGGGCTCACCAGCGCCTCCGCCACCTACTTCAACAACGCAGACCGACGACGAGTACCAACTTCAACAACTTGATGAGACTCGGGAACGCGCGGGGTGCGCTCTCTGGGACCTGTCCGCCTCTCCCGCAGCCGCCGCCGCCATGGCGCAGCACGGCATCCGCGGCGTCCTGTCAACCGTTCTCGCAGAGTTCGCGCCGCCCGCGGCGGCCGCCGGAACGCCAGCCGCCGCGCGTTCCCAGGAAATTTCCGCGGGAACGCTCGCAAACATTGCGGCGCACAGGGGGCGGGGCGGCGCGCCGCGCTGGGGGGAGCTGGCGGACACGCGGCTGGAGGGACTTCTGCTGAGCACGTTTCTGGGCACGGACGACGCGCCCACGCTCTCGGAGCTGCTGCGCCTGTTTGAGGCGCTGGTGGCGCAGCTGCTGCCACACGCCAGCGGCGGTGCAGCTGGAGGTGTCGGCAGCGATGGCAGTGGGAGCGCCGCAGCCGCCGCCGTCGCCACCGCTGCCGGTGGTGGTGCCGCTGCTGCTGGCGCTGCCGCCGCTGGTGCTGCTGCAGCAGCAGCAGCCGCCGCCGCTGCCGCTGCTGCTGAGCAGCCGCCACCACACGACCCCCCTGTGACGCCATCTGCTGAGCACCGGTCGCCGCTGCGCGACGCGCTCGTGGGCGCGGACGCGCAGTTCTCAGCGCGCCTCGCATTCATCGTCGACAGCGCGCTGGACACGCGGCTGCTCGCGCATGCGCTGGCCCTCACACACGCGCTCGCCTACCGCCTGGGCGCCCCCGCCGTCATCGCCGCCACATCTGCCGACGCCCCAGACGCCGCTGCCGCTGCCAGCATTTGCAGTGCAGCCGTATGCGATGCCGCCAGAAGCAGTGCTGTTGTGGTGTTGGGTGTAAGCGCCGAGGGCGGCGGCGGTGATGGCGGCGGTGGGGTTGATGGCGGGAGCGGCGGCGTCAGCGGCGCCGGCACTGGCGGTGGCGGCGATGGCGGGAGCAGTGGCGCAGGCGTTGGCGGCTTCATTTCGCCGCGGTCGCTGCAGGACGCCCTAGCGCACCGCGCGGACGACCTCGCCGCGACGCCCATCAGCGGCGCCATCGACAGCATGGCTGCGGCGACGTGCACCGCCAGCACGAGCGTTCCCAACGCTGCGGCGCCGGCACCACGGCCCCGCGCCGCCCACACCACATCGGGACTCGACGCGCTGCTCGGCGTGGTGCAGTGCGCGCTGGCGAGCGACGGCGTGGCGGCGGCGGCGTTCGGCGGCGCCGCGCCGCGGCAAGCCCTGTGCAGCGCCCTGTGCTCGCTGCTGCCGCCGTTTGAGCACGCGCATCACACCCAGGAGGCCGCACTCACCGCCCTCGCGTGGTGCCTGCAGCTGGGCGACGACAACGACGGCGGCGGCGGTGGCGGTGGCGGCGGCGAAGGCGCCGAAGGCGTCAGTGGTGGCGGGGGTGGCGGTGGTGGCGGTGGCGAAGGCGCGCTGCTGCGGACGTGCCTCGCCCCATCAGCAACGCAGGCAGAAGCACAGGCGACGCCACCCGCGGCCCTCCTGTCGGGCGTCCTCGGCCTGCTGCCAGCGGCCGCGCCGCCGACCGTGTGCGTGGCGGCCACAGTGTGCCGCTGCCTTGCGGATGCCATCAGCGCGCCTGCGGCTGCTGAGCAGCAGAGTGGTGGCAGCGCAGCCGTTGCTGCTGAGCACCAGTGTGGCGGCAGCGCGGCCGCGGCTGCTGAACAGCAGGGGGACGGCGCGTGGGCGGCGGCGGCAAGGGAGGAGTGCGCAGCGCTCGCGCGTGCGCGCGCGGAGAGCGCGCTCAGCCAAGTTATCTGCCCTCCGCCGGCGGGCACCGCGTATGATTGGCAAGAGTATGAGGAGTCTCTGAGGGAGCTGCTGGGGGCGCTGACTGTGCTGTGCAATGGCGGCGGCGGCGGTCATGGCGGCGGCGGCGGCAGTGGCGGCGGTGGCGGCGGCAGTAATAGCAGCAGCACCAGTA
>JAULBY010023674.1:2616-45360 GCA_032358315.1 Ophiocytium majus | reverse complement strand
GTAGGTATATTTGCTGCAAAAAAAGGCTATATATCTGAAGATTTATTAGATGTTAACACAATTGTATCATTTGTTAACGGAGCTCTTACAAGTGATTCAACTCAAGCTGTTGTTGATACTGCTGTCCATGTAGTAGATAGCCTACCTAAGTAATTAGTATTTATTTAATGTTGAAAAACTTAATTATAGTTATGTTACAACAAGTTTTACTATAATAGCTGATTATAAAAAGATTAGCATCGGTTGTAATTTATTAAAAATCGCCGATGTTAATACAAAATTTATAGGCATCGGTATTAAATTATAATACTCATGGCACCAAAAAAATCAACTGCAGCCGAAACTGTTGCTAGTAATATAAAATCGCCAATAACCTTTAAGGAATTTTCTAAAGATCCAGTTAAAGGTTTATTATTTATTGTATTAATAGCAATTGGATATTTGTATGTTGATGGTAAAATGAACGCTAATAATCAAATAGACAAACAAGGAAAGAAAATTGAAAAACTTGAATTAAAAGTTGATATGTTATCTACTCAACTAAGAAGATCCGATAGCGCATTATCAGGAGCCATATCAACTATAAATTTACTTCAACAATTAGGTAAAATACAATGAAAAATTATCTGTTTATATCGTTACTATTTTTATTAATTGGATGTTCTTCTAAAGTTGAAGAAGAAGAATCTCAAGAAGCTATAGTAGAGGAACAATCATTTACTAATATAAATAAACTTATTAATAATAGTAATAAAAAGCAAGAAAGCATTGTTAAGATTAATAAAGTAGTTGATAGTAATGTAAATCAAAAAATAAAAGTAGTAACAAAGGTTATAACAGTAATGAAAGAAAAAGTAGTTGAACTAAAAGAAACAAATGAAATACTTAAAGACAAAATTGATGATGTTAATTCTAATGTTGGCATTCCTTACAAGTTACTCTCAATCTTACCCGATAGCCAAGACCATAGGTAAAGATTCTGTAGTAATTATAACTGTTAAACAAGCAGAAGATATAAATGCCTCTCATATTAAATTAACTGACAGCATAAAAGCATCAGAAACAAAATCATTGCTTTTAGATTTAGGTAAAGCTCAAAGTAATGTCTTTTTAGAAGCCTATATTAGAGAATATAAAAGAGCGAATCTACAAATAGAAAATCTTAATTTAGAAATAGAAAATAAAAATAATGAAATAATAGTTCTTAAAAGAAAAATGAATAGAACAGTTTTTCAAAGTATGACACTAGTAGTTGGGTGGGTTATATATACAGGAATAAAAAATAAAACCTTTGGTAAATTATGATAAAAAAAACATTATTATATATTATACTATTTTGGTTAGTATGCATACTATCTTTAGAATTTTCTATAATAATACAGGATGTTTTTATTAATAAGATTGATAATCAACAAATAAAAACTCTTAAAACAATTGGGTTTTATAAGGTAAAATAAAATAATAATCTGATAATATAAAGATATCGTTTCTACATAATCAGATCTATAGTTATATACGAATAACAATGAATCAACAATTAACTATAATTATTCCTTGCAAAAATGAAGATAAAGGAATAATTGATGTAATTAAATTAATTTCAAACCAAATTAATTGTAGAATAATAGTAGCAGATTCCTCAACTGAAGAATCTTCTATTTTATTATTAAAAACACACCAATCAATATATAAAAATATAGAAATAATTGAAGGTGGTTTACCTGCTGTAGCTCGTAATAGCGGAGCTAAATTATGTACAAGTCCGTACATTTTATTTTTAGATGCAGATATATACATATATAATGATAATGTAATTAATAAGTGTTTAGATATTTGTATAAATGGTAATTATGATCTAGTTACTTGCAAATTTAGTACAGACAAAAAATACAATTGGATATATAGAATTTTTGATGCAGTTCAATGGTTTACTTCAAAAAATAAACCTTTTGCACTTGGAGGTTTTATGTTGTTTAAAAGAGAAACATTTAATAATTTAGGAAAATTCAATGAAGAAGATAAAATTGCAGAAGATTACCACCTTAGTTCCAAAATTAAACCTAGTCGTTTTAAAATCGCAAACTATTTCGTTTATACTCCAAGTAGAAGATTTAATAAAAAAGGTATATGGTATATGATTAAATTAGCTTTTAATGCTTGGATAAATGTGAATAACGATAATTGGTTTAAAAAAGATTATAATTACTGGAAATGAAAAATTACAAAGCAATAATTGTATCAGATTTACATTTAGGAACTAAAGATTCTAGATGCGAAGAATTTTTAGAATTTTTAGATAATCATCCAACAGATTTACTTATTCTTAATGGCGATATTGTAGATGGTTGGGCTTTAAATAGAGGCAGTAAATGGAAAAAAGAACACACTAAAGTATTAGGTAAAATAATAAAATTATCAAATAAAATACAAGTAATCTGGATTAGAGGTAACCATGATGAATTTATTCAAGAATTTATAGGATCACATTTTGGTGGAATAGAATTTAGAGAAGATTATAAAATTGAATATGCTGAACATATAGAATATGATACCTGGCAGAAAAAATGTTATTATATTTTTCATGGTGATGTAATTGATATTTTTATAACAAAATATAAATGGCTTTCAAAAATAGGAGCTATAGGATATGATTTTGCCTTATGGTTAAATAGATGGTATAACAAATATAGAAAGTGGAGAAAATTACCATATCAATCAATATCTAAAAAAATAAAAGATGGTGTTAAAACTGCTACAATGTATGTTAATGATTTTGAAACCGCAGCATTAAAAATGGCAGAAAAGAAAGGCTGCGATGGAGTTATCTGTGGACATATTCACCAACCAGAAGACAGAACTATAAATGGTAAAAGATATTTAAATTCTGGAGATTGGGTTGAAAACATGAGTGCTATATTAATAGATACTTATGGCCGCGTATATTTATATAAAAATTAGTTTATGATCAAATTACTAGACACTCTATTTAATTTCAATAGTAGTAAAAAAGCCAACTTCAAACAAGGATTATTTCTTGGGATAATAGCATTCGCACTCTTATTATTTCTTTTTACAGCATAGAATAATTTTGTATATTTATATTATATAAACAGATCTTTAATTTACGGGGCATACCGGTATCGATTCGAATGATGAGGTAATATCACATGCAGGCGTTTGGTAGAGTCGCCTTAGAAAACTGCAAACAATAACTGACGAAATGTCAACAATGACCTTCGAAGACCTTATGGACTTCGTAGGCGCTGATTACGCTCTAGCAGCCTAGTCCGCATCGGGCGGTAGAGAGCCTAGGAACAGAACACAACAGCGAGTCGTACGCTAAAGAGACGGCATCCGGACGCATATTGCGAGCCGTAGTTTTTCTTGTAGTCGATTAAAACAAGATGGTGGAAACGACCATAAAGGTCAACCCCTTACTGATCAAAAGCAATTTAGATCTAAGCATGTGATACGCTGATATTATTGTCACTTTCGAAGACCTGGGTTCGAGTCCCAGATGCTCCACGCACTAAAAACAATTATTATGAAAAATTTAATTTTAATTCTGCTATTAACTTTAGCATCATGCCAATCTATTTACAAAACTACTGTTACATATACTACAGATAGTTTAGGAAATAAAATAAAAACTATAAAGAAAGAATATAGAGAGAATACTAGTGATTCTTATATACAAATAACTCCGTATCCTCAATATGGTTATATGGATCCATTTTACTATCCGTACTATAGACCTTACTATAGACCTTATTACAGACCTTATTATAGGCCAAACTACGGACCACACTATACACCTAGATCCACTCCAAGAAATGAACACTACTCTAGACCAAGTATCTCAGGTCCTAGAACACAAATTCATCAAGCACCTATAAGAAACTTTCCTAAAGTAGATCATCGTAGATAATATAATTAGTCTAGATACTTAAAATATATATTTTTATTATTTCAAATTTATCTATATATTTAATTAATAATCAAAACAAATAAAAATGAAAAAGTCAGTTTTCGCAATCGTTGCAACAATGTTTTTAATGTCATGTGGTGCATCTTCAAATTCAACAGTAGCTACAGATTCTACAGTAGTAGATAGCACAAAAGTAGCAGATAGCGCAGTAGCAGCTACAGATTCTACAGTAGCACAAATTCCAGCAGATAGCACAAGTGCTAAGTAATTAATGGTATTAATATCAAATGGTGAAATGCTCTAGAGCTTGGCAGACACACCCTCCCGTCTCGAGGGCGCAGATAAAGAAATAGGTAACTGGATATGGGTTGACCACAAGCGTACGCATTTTGTCCACTACTGAATCTCTGCATGGATGGTTCGAATCCTCCTTTGATAGCCAAAGTAATTTTATAAAAACAAGACAGTTATGAATACTGAAAATAATCCAATTGAACTCTGTGTAATATGTGGAAAAGAAACTCCTTATAGATTCAATGATCATATTGATCTTAGAATAGGATATGTAGAAGGTTCAGGACAAGGTTGTTATAATCCATCATTATGTCATAATGAAAGAAGTAGAAAACTAATTACTATTAGTGAGCAAACTATATATGATACACCTAATGATCAAGAATTAGGAGAAATAATTAGAGCCTTATATTTTAAAAATAAAAATAAATAATATGAATCAGCAAAACATGAAATTAAATATTTCATTAGATAAAACTACTGGAGTATCATGTGATAGTTGTGAAAATACAACTTTTCAAGAAGCATTAATTTTAAGAAAAGCATCTAAGTTTTTAACAGGAACAGAACAAGACGGAATAATTCCTATTCCTACATTTGTTTGTTCTAAATGTGGACATGTTAATGATGATTTTTACCCTAAAGAATTAAGTCGTGACCAAAAATAGTGATATGTACGGAAAAATAACAGAGTATACTCCACAAAATAGTAGGACAATTTTAAAATCAGATTCTATTGTTGATTCTATAATAGATCAATTTATTGATAGATCTAAAATAGGAAAGAAAAAATATAATACAGATCTAGACAGAGAAGATCTATCTTTAGAACAGTGGTTAAATCACGCTATAGAAGAACACATGGACTCAATTCTTTATCTTCAGAAAATTAAGACTATTGTAACAGGTAAACAAAAATAGCTTCCTATATATTTTATATATGGTACCGCATATTTATTATAAATAAATTATGCAAATATATAAGACTACAAACTTAATAGATAGTAAAATATACATCGGTAAAGATACAAAAACTGATCTAAATTATCTAGGTTCTGGTATTAGATTAAAAAATGCTATCAAAAAATATGGTATTCATTCTTTTAAAAAAGAAATATTAGAAGACGGTATTACAGATAAAAAAATATTATCTCAAAGAGAAATATATTGGATAGCTTATTTTAATTCTAATAATAGACTTATAGGATATAATTTAACTAAAGGAGGAGACGGAGGAGACACTACCACTAATAATCCTAATAAAAATAAAATATTAGATAAAAAAAGAGGCAAAACTCCATGGAATAAAGGATTAAAGATAGATAAATTATGTGGAGAAAGAAATGGTAATTATGGAAATCCTACAGGGTTTAAAGGAAATAAAACAACATTTAAATCTGGCAATTTACATCCTTTTAAAGGAAAAAAGCAATCTGAAGATCAAATAAAAAAAAGAGTTGGTAATATTGATTATAATAAAAGAACTAAAAGTTTTCCATGGGAACAAAAAGCAAAGAAGTGTATGAAGCCTATACTTCAATTAGATCTTGAAGGAAATATAATTAGACACTGGGAATCCGCTACTACTGCGGCTAAAGAATTAAATATTAATAGAGAAAGATTGTATTTTGCAATGAGTAATGATTCAATATTATTAAATTATAAATGGAAAAGATTTAATGCCAAAACATAAAATAGATATAAATTGGTCTTACCAAAAAACGGTTTCATATAGTCAGTATTCTATATACAGTCAATGCCAATATCAGTGGTATCTAACATATATAAAGAAAGAAAGTCCATTTAAACCATCAATTTACTTAATATATGGTCAGAGTATGCATGAAGTTATACAATCATACTTACAAACTATGTATGATAATTCAGGTAAAGCTGCAGATGAATTAGATCTTAATAAATTATTAGAAGAGAGATTAGTTGCTAATTATAAAGAAAGTTTAGAAGATAATAAAGGCGCTCACTTTAGTAATAAAGAAGAACTTAAAGAATTTTTAGCAGATGGTCAAGCGTCTCTTGAGTGGTTTAAGAAGAATAGAGCTAAATATTTTTCTAAAAAGAATACACAACTATTAGGAATAGAAATTCCTATCCTACAACCTGTATTAGAAGATATTCCTAATGTATTAATTAATGGATCTATTGATTTTATTCTTTATGATAAAATTACAGACTCATATACTATCTATGATATAAAAACATCTACTAAAGGTTGGTCTGATTATGAAAAGAAAGATCAAACAAAAATTAATCAAATATTACTTTATAAGAGATTTTATTCTAAAGTAATGAATGTATCAGAAGATAAGGTAGATGTTAAGTTTTTTATTATTAAAAGAAAAGTATTCAATAATCCAGACTATCCTACATATAGAGTACAAGAATTTATTCCTGCAAATGGAAAAAAGAAAGTTCAAGACGCTGTAGATAGTCTATCAAAATTTATTAGAGAGTGCTTCACCCCAGAAGCTAAATATAATACAACTAGAGTATATAAAAAAAATACAAATAGTTGTAAATTCTGTCCATATAGAGACAAACCAGATCTTTGCGATAAAATAGTATAAAAATATTTTTTATTTACGTATTTATTTTGTATTTCTATATATTTATTATAAAATAGATATGATTAGTAAAACAAAAAGAGTAATAACCTCGGTAAAAATACCTGAAACTCTATATGAAGATTTTAAAATGACTTCCATAAGGAGTAAAATGAATTTACAAGACATAGTAGAGAGAACTATGTTTATGTATTTAACAGATTCAAAATTTAGACAAACTATCCACGAACAATACAATACCTATTATACAGGTTCTAGTTTAATTGAAGCAATAAAATAAGTTACATATGATAAATGGTTATATTCCTCAAGCGCAAAGAAAAAAAATTCTTCTTTTGTGCGATGATATTAGAATGACAAGTGGTATTTCTACAATGGCAAGAGAAATTGTAGTAGGAACATCCCATATATTTAATTGGATAAATTTAGGAGGTGCAATAAATCATCCGGATCAAGGAAAGCGTTTAGATATCTCTCAAGATACCAATAGAATAATGGGAATCCAAGATAGTTCAGTTTTTATATATCCTATTAATGGATATGGAACACAAGAAATAGTTAGGCAATTATTAGAGTCAGAAAAACCTGATGCTATTATGTTTTTTACAGATCCTAGATACTGGATTTGGTTATTTCAAATGGAAAATGAGATTAGAAAAAAAGTTCCAATGATTTATTTAAATATTTGGGATGATCTACCGGCTCCATTATATAATAAACCATACTATGAATCTTGTGATACAATCATGGCAATTTCTAAGCAAACTTTAAATATCAATAAAATGGTATTAGGAGATAAAGCTAAAGGAAAAATATTAAAATATATTCCTCATGGAATTAATGAAAATATTTTCTTTCCTATTACTGAATTTAATCAAGTTCATAATGAATCTTTAGAGAAAAAGAAAAAAGAAATCTTTGGGGATTTTAAACCTGAATTTGTAGCTTTTTATAACGCTAGAAATATTAGAAGAAAATGCACATCAGATTTAATTGCAGCATGGGCTACTTTTTGTGACAGTATAGGTAAAGAAAAAGCAAGTAAGACTGCATTATTATTACATACGCAAAGAGTAGATGAAAATGGAACAGATTTAAATTCAGTAGTTGAACTACTATGTGATCCAGAATATCAAAAAGTCTATTTTTCAGACGCAAGATTAAATGCAGAGGAAGTTAATCTTCTTTATAATATGTCTGATGTTACATGTCTAATAAGCTCTAATGAAGGTTGGGGATTATCTCTAACAGAAGCTATGATGGCGGGTAAAATGATTATTGCTAATGTTACAGGAGGAATGCAAGATCAAATGAGATTTGAAAATGAAGAAGGTAATTGGATTGATTTTAATGATAAATTCTGTTCTAATCATTTTGGTACATATAAAAAACATGGAGAGTGGTCAGTTCCGGTATTTCCAACTAATATGAGTATTGTAGGATCTATTCCAACTCCATATATATTTGATGACCGTTGTGATTTTAGAGATGTTGCTAAAGCTATAGAACAAGTTTATAATCTTCCTATAGAAGAAAGATTTAAAAAAGGTCTACAAGCAAGAGAATGGGTATTGTCAGATGAAGCAATGATGAGCGCTAAACACATGTGCGATAATGTTGTGGAAACTATCAATGAAACAATGGCTACATTTAAACCTAGAAAAAAATTCGAATTAATTAAAACAGAAAAATTAGCAAAGAAAAAAATAGTACATCCTTTAACTTATTAATATGAAACAGTTTTGTGTAATATCCTGCCCATTAGACACATATTCGGGCTATGGAGCTAGAAGTAGAGATTTTGTAAAAGCTATATATGAACTTAAAAAAGATGAATGGGAATTTTCTATTCTCAGTCAAAGATGGGGACAAACTCCATGGGGTTATATAAAAGATAATCAAGAAGACTGGGATTGGGTAGAACCATTAATTAATTATACAGGACAACTACAAAGGCAGCCCGACATCTGGATACAAATTACCGTGCCAAATGAATTCCAACCAGTAGGTAAATATAATATAGGAGTGACTGCTGGAATTGAAACAACTATTTGTGATGCAAGTTGGATTGAAGGAATTAATAGGATGAATAAAACCTTAGTATCATCAACTCATGCAAAAACAGTATTTGAACAATCTATATTTGAAAAAAGAGACCAACAAAATAATACAGTTGAAGTAATTAAATTACAAAAGCCTATTGATATTTTGTTTGAAGGGCTTGATTTAAATAAATACTTTTATATTGCAGATGAAGATCTTGAAGAAACAGATTTGGTATTAGAATTAGACGAGATTAAAGAAGATTTTTGTTACCTATTTGTAGGACACTGGATGCAAGGTGAAATTGGAGAAGATAGAAAAAATGTTAGTCTTATGATTAAAACTTTTTTTGAAACTTTTGAAGGAAGAAAAAATAAACCTGGATTAGTACTTAAAACATCTTCTGCTGCATCTAGTATTATGGATAGAGAAGAAATTTTAAATAGAATTAATCAAATAAGAACTATAGTAGGCGGAGATCTTCCTAATGTATATTTACTTCATGGAGAATTAGATGATAAAGATATAAACGATTTATATAATCACGGTAAAATAAAAGCTATGATTAATATAACAAAAGGAGAAGGATATGGAAGGCCATTATTAGAATTCACAGCATCTAAAAAACCCATCATCGCATCAGGTTGGTCAGGACATATAGATTTTTTAAATCAAGAATTCAATTGTTTAGTATCAGGAGAATTAAAACCAGTACATGGTTCAGCATTAGTACCTAATATGATATTAGCAGAATCTCAGTGGTTTAGTCCTGATATTTCACAAGTTATGCGCTATTTAAAAGACATATTTGAAAATTATGAAAAATATCAAGAATTAGCAAAAAGACAATCACATATTTCTAAGACTAAATTTAGTTTTGAAGAAATGAAAAATCTTTTAAACACTTATTTAGATATTATTCCTAAGCCTGTAGCAATTAAACTTCCTCAATTAAAGAAAATAAAATAGTCATGACAAGTTCAGAATTTGTTTATTGGATTAAAGGATATCTGGCGGCTCAGACATATGATAGTCAAATTAAGATCGATCTACAAAATGCCTTAGATAAGGTAGATCAAACTCGTTGCGGAATAATTCCTATGAGTAGTAATTTAATTGCCACAAGTGGATCTGTAGGAGGAAATATATCATATACTATATGGAATGATCAAATGGGATGCTGGCATTACACCAATTACCCAGAAGGATTTGGATATTATATAAATAGTACATTAGAAGGTAAAAAAGAAAAACAACAATTAAATGATTGATAAATTAACAACTTGCGATAAATGTAAAGTAGAAGCTTCTTGCTATGTAACTTCTATTAATGAATTTCATAATTCATATACTTGTTTAAATTGTGGTTTTCATACTAACGATTTAATGATAGAAGGAGAATTTAATTTTGAAGAATACGAAGCAGAATTTCCTGAACTTTATAAAGATATTAAATACCTAGATGAAAAAAATCGTGTTTGGTATCCATATACAATTAATATTGAAGGTAAAGGAACAGTATTTGCTAATGGAACTTCTAAAGAAGAGTGGGAATGGAGTGGGATTAAAAGTGTAGCTTTAACAGAAGAAGAAAAAGAAAGCGGAAGATTTAAAGATAAGCAATATAAATCTGATTCTAAAACATTAAAAAGTTTTGGTAAAGATTATTATGAAGCTGCAGACTATATAGGATTTTTTGATTTATAAAATAGAGTTATGCAAATTAGTTATGCAATACCTGTATGTAATGAGCATGCAGAATTAGATAGATTATTAGATCTTTTAAAAAAGAATAAGAGATCTGAAGATGAAATTGTAGTTCAAGCAGATTTAGGAAATACTACAAAAGAAGTTTATAGTGTAATACAAAAGTATACTCGCGATATTAAATTAATTGAGTTCCCCCTCAATTCAGATTTTGCATCATACAAAAATAATCTAAAAAGTAATTGCTTAGGAGATTGGATATTTCAAGTAGACGCTGACGAATATTTAAGTTACCAATTAATACATGACTTGCATTTAATACTGCAACAAAATCCAGAAATAGATGTATTTTTATTACCTAGAATAAATACTGTTCAAGGATTAACTCAACAGCATATAAATACTTGGAGATGGAATGTTAATGAAAAAGGATGGGTGAACTTCCCAGATTTTCAAACAAGGATATTACAGAATTCTCCTAAAATAAATTGGATAAATAGAGTTCATGAAGTGCTAACTGGACATACTTCGTTTGCTCATTTTCCATTAGAGGAAGAGTACTGCTTAATACATCCTAAAACAATTGAAAGACAGGAAAGACAAAATAATTTATACAATACAATTTAAGTTATGGAAGAGATTTTAGAATTAGTAGACAAGTACATTACAGAAAAGCATAGTAAAAAAAGCTGGAAAGCGGGAGAAGATTGGGTTCAATATGCTGGCCCTTATTTTGATTCTCAAGAATATATTGCTGCAGTTAAAACATTATTAGGAGAGTGGTTAGTATTAGGAGCGGAGACTATTAAATTTGAAACTAAATTTCCTAAATTATTTGGAAAAAAATATGGCTTAATAACTAATAGTGGTTCTAGTGCTAATTTACTTATGATGTTAGCTATGACTTCTAAGAGAGGTTATAATTTACCTAAAGGTACTAAAGTGATTACGCCAATTGCAGGTTTTCCTACTACGATTAATCCTATATTACAAGTAGGATTTACTCCTATATTTGTCGATATTGAATTAGAAACGTTGAATCTTGATTTAGATCAAGTAGAAAAAGTTTGTAAAGAAAATCCTGATGCAAAGATTATAACCTTTGCGCATGTATTAGGCAATCCACCGAACATTAATAAATTAATGGATATTGTTAAGAGATATAAATTAATTCTATTAGAAGACTGCTGTGACGCGTTAGGATCAACTTTTGAAGGTAAACCATTAGGATCTTTTGGAGAAATGTCAAGTTGTTCGTTTTATCCAGCACATCATATGACTATAGGTGAAGGAGGTTTTGTGGCAGTGAATGATATGAATACAGAAAGAATAGTTAGAAGTTTTAGAGAGTGGGGTAGAGGTTGTTATTGTAAAGGAAAACAAAACTTATTAGAGAAAGGATCTTGTGGTTGCAGATTTAATAATTGGTTACCATCTTTACCTGAAGAGATTTTTGATCATAAGTATGTTTATGAGGAAATTGGATACAATTTAAAACCAATCGAACTTCAAGCATCTATTGGATTAGTTCAAATGGAGAAGTTAGAAGAGATAGGACAAAAACGTAGAGAGAATTATAAAAATTTATTTAGTGCATTTGAAAAATATGAAAAATATTTCCATTTGCATAAAGCACAAATAGGAGCCGATGTGGATTGGTTTGCTTTCCCTGTAACATTAAAAGATGATGCTCCATTTAAAAGAGCCGATATTTGCCAATTTCTAGAAGCAAATAAAATACAGACTAGACCTTATTTTGGAGGTAATATTATGTTACAACCTGCTTATGAAGGATTAATGGATCCAAAAGAAGTTGTAGACAATTTTCCCGTAGCTAGAAAAGTTACGACAGACACATTCTTTTTAGGAACATCTCCAGTAATTAATAAAGAAAAAACAGACTATATAGAAACTATTTTAAATAAATTTATATCTAGTTTATGAAAATAGCATTTTTAAGTGAGATGGGATTTGAAGGCGGAGTAGATTCTAACCACTCTAATATGAGAACAGAATTTGCTTGGATACACGCTTTAAATGCAGATCATAGATATATAAGAAATTTTGAAGAAGTTAAAAACTATGATCATGTTTTTATTATCTTTCCTAAAGGTGAAGTTTATCTTAATGCATTCGCAATTAAATTATCTGATAAAAAAAATTCTGTATCTGATTTATTAAGATTGCCTCTAATTGAGACTCTCAAAAATAATAATAAAGAAGTTCATTTTGTACAAGAAGGGCCTCACTGGTTATTTAACGATTATGAGATCTATGATCAAATATATTTCTATAATATGATTGCTCATTGCGATTCTATATTTGCACATAATGAACATGATAGGATTTATTATTCAGGATTATTTCCAAATAAGCCTGTGAACGTTATTCCAACATTAATGATAGAAAATCTTATTAAAGATATAATACCAACTAAAGAAGATAAGACTATTATTGGAGGTAACTTTGCAAGATGGTATGGCGGATTTGAAAGCTATATGATAGCAGATAATTTTGAAACAGAAATATGGGCTCAGGAATCACATGCAAAAAGGGGTGCTGAAGAATTAGTAGATGGCATAAAACATTTACCTAGACTTATTTGGGTAGATTGGATGAAAGCTTTATCAACTTTCAAATATGCGGTACATTTGATGCCTACAGTTGCTGCAGGTACTTTTAGTTTAAATTGTGCGTATTTTGGAATACCATGTATTGGTAATATAGATGTTGATACACAAGCTATTTGCCATCCATACTTATCTGTAAATATTAATGATATACAAAAAGCTAGAGAATTATCAATTGCTTTAAAGAATGATGAGTCTTTTTATAAAGAATGTAGTTATATTGCTAAGAGTAATTATGAACTATATTACAACATTGAAATTTGGAAAGAAAAAATGTTTAAATATTTAAAAAATGAACTACAAAGAAAAACGCCCTTGGGGTGAATTTGAAAATTTATTAGATAGTGAACTGTGCAAAGTAAAAATAATTACTATAAAACCAGGACAAGCTCCTAGTTATCAATATCACTTTAAGCGTAGTGAAATATGGACATTAGTTCAAGGTACAGGTGAATTAAAACTGGATGAAAGTATTATACCAGTATCAAAAGGATATACATACCATATTGAAAAAGAGGCAAAACATCAAATTAAAAATACTGGTACAGAAGATTTAATCTTTATTGAAATACAACTTGGAGAGTATTTTGGAGAGGATGATATCGTACGAATAGAAGATAATTATGGAAGAATATAAAGTATTAATAACAACAAGTGGATTAGGAAGTAGATTAGGTAATTTAACTGATTATACTAATAAATGTTTAATTAGGATAGCAGATAAACCTGCTATTTCTTATATAGTAGAATCTTATCCTGAAGATACTAAATTTATAATTACATTAGGGCATTATGGTTCTCATGTTAAACAGTTTTTAGGATTAGCGTATCCTAATCATAATTTTACTTTTGTAGAAGTTGATAAATATAAAGGAGAAGGAAGTAGTCTAGGATACTCTATACTACAATGTAGAAATGAATTGAACTGCCCATTTATATTTCATGCATCAGATACAATAGTAAAAGATTTTAAAATCCCAGATATGAATAATAACTGGGTAGCTGGCAATTATAAAGAAGATTCATCTCAATATAGAACTCTAAATCTTAGCGAAGGTAAACTTGCAAAAATAAATGAAAAGGGAGAATTAGGATACGACTATTCATATATTGGATTATCTGGAATAAAAGATTACCAACTATTTTTTTCCAATTTAGAAAAATTAGTTTTAGATAATCATCAAGATATATCTGATGTACATGTTATAAATAAAATGTTACCCGATACAGAATTCCAGTATAAAGAAGTTCCTCATGGTAATTGGTTTGATATAGGAAATACTTCTGAATTAATTAAAACTAGAAAGAAATTTAGTTCGAGTATAGACGTTTTAGATAAAAAAGACGAGTCTATATTTTTCTTTGATAAATTTGTAATTAAATTTTTCTACGATAAAAATATTAATAGAAATAGAGTTACAAGAGCTAAAAATTTAAAATCTTTAGTACCTAAAATTATAGATTCTACTGAGAATTTTTACAAGTATGAAAAAGCAGAAGGTAAGTTATTTTCAAAATCTGTAAATAAACAAAAGTTTTTAAAATTTTTAGATTGGTCAAAACAAAATTTATGGTTATCTAAATTTGATTTAAATTTTGAAAAAAAATGCTATGATTTTTATATTACTAAAACAAAAAATAGAGTATCTCAGTATTTAAATTCCGGTATAGACGAAGAAGAAATTATAAATGGAGAACAAGTACCGTCTATATATTATTTACTTGATCAAATAGATAAGAACTGGATATGTGATGGTAAACCATCTCAATTTCATGGTGATTTTATTTTAGATAATATAATTGAAACAAAAGAAGGATTTACATTAATAGATTGGAGACAAGATTTTGCAGGAGATTTAGAAGTCGGAGATTTATATTATGATCTAGCTAAATTAAATCATAATTTAGTTATAAATCATGATATTGTAAATAAAAACTTATTTGATTCATCAAAAGATAATTGCTATATTTTAATTAATAGCAGATTAAATGAATGTAAAGCAGTATTACACTCTTTTATAAAAGATAATAACTATGATTTAAAAAAAGTAAAAGTATTAACTGCTATAATATGGATTAATATGGCACCACTACATGAATATCCATTTAATAACTTTTTATTTAATTTTGGAAAATATAACTTGTATAAAAATTTAATGCTATGAGCCCGAAATACTTTATAGGTCCTATGTCTAAAAATGTAGTAGATACTATAGTTGAATTTTGTAATGAAACAAATAATATTATAGGACTAATACCATCTCGCCGTCAAGTAGAATATAATGGAGGTTATGTAAATAATTGGACTACAGAAGAATTTAGTAAATATGTTACTTCTTTACCACTACAAAGAGACCATGCAGGTCCTGGTCAAGGTACTGTAGATGATAGTGGATTTGAATCGTTAATATACGATAGTAAGTATTTAAATCTAATTCATATAGATCCTTGGAAAAAATACCAAAGCTACGCAGACGGATTAGATTGGACTATTAAAATGATTAAGCACTGTTATGAATTAAATCCTAATATAGAATATGAAGTAGGAACAGAAGAAGCAATTAGAAGATTTGAACCGTGGGAATTAAATGAGTTAATAAAAGATTTGTATGCCTACCTAACTCCTGGAGTATTTAAAAAAATAAAATATCTAGTTATACAATCAGGAACATCATTAAAGGGAACTAATCAAACAGGAACATATGATTCAGACAGACTTAAAAATATGATTAAAGTATGTAAATCGCATGCGCTACTTTCTAAAGAACATAATGGAGACTATATACCTGTATCAATTATTAAAGAAAAATTTGAATTAGGATTAGATGCAATTAATATAGCTCCTGAATTTGGTCTTATAGAAACGCAAACGTATCTTGATGAAATAGGAAATTCCGATCTGTTTAATAGATATTGGCAAATATGTTATGATTCTAAAAAATGGGTAAAATGGGTTAATTCTGGATTTGATCCCTATGTTAATAAAAAAGAATTAATTAAAATCTCCGGGCACTATGTACTATCATATCCAGAATTTTTAAAAGATATAAAAGAAAATTTTCCTAATATAGATGAAAAAATTAAAGCTAATATAAAAAATAAACTAAATAGTTTATATGAATAAAATAATAAGGGATAATGATGTTGTTTTAGGAAACAGTGATTTAGAAGATCTATATACATTTAAAAATTTCCCAGTATTTATGGGATGCACTGATAAAGATAAATCAACAGATTTACTGTCAGATATGAGTTGGAAGATAAGTAAAAATTCAGGCATGATTCAACTTAACCCGCTACTTCCTTTAGATATAGTTTATAGTAGTGAACACGGATCTGGAACGACAGGAAAAATATGGGATGAGCATCATGAGGCTTTTGCTAAATTTGTCAATAGGTATGATATAAAAAATGTATTAGAGATAGGCGGTTTACACGGTATTTTAGCACAAAAATATTTTAGTTTAGAAGGAAAAGCTGAGTGGACCATCATCGAACCCAATCCTATAATTCCAGAATCAGTACCCGTAAAGATAATTAAAGATTTTTTTGATAATAATTTTAAGTCTAATGAAAAATTTGATGCTATTGTGCACTCACATTTATTAGAACATATATATAATCCTGATGAATTTATAAGTCATAAGTCATCGTTTATGGAGGATGGTGATTTACTATTATTCACTCTTCCTAATATGCAAGTTATGTTAGAAAATAAATATACTAACTGTATTAATTTTGAACATACTATTTATATTACTGAACCATATATAGAATATTTCTTAAGTAAATATAATTTTGAAATAATAGAAAAAGAATATTTTAGAAAAGATCATAGTATATTTTATTGCGCCAAGAAAATAAAAAATAGTGCGCATATAAAATTATCTGAAAATCTATATGAGCTAAATAAAAATACATTTCAAAAATATATAGACTATCATACTAGCGATGTTAATATGATTAATGGAATAATAAAAGATTCAAAAATACCTGTTTATCTATTTGGAGCCCATGTATTTTCTCAGCATTTAATTTCACTAGGATTAGATACTTCTAATATTGTTTGTTTATTAGATAATGATATTAGGAAAGAAAATAAAAGACTGTACGGAACTTCTTTAATATCTAAAACTCCTAAAATTTTAAAAGATGTTTCTAATGCTTTAGTAATACTAAGGGCCGGTGTTTATAATGAAGAAGTTAAAAAAGATATACTAACAAACATAAATTCAAATATTATTTTTATATGATAGATATTAGACCTAAAACGATCTTTTGTGATATTGATGGGACTTTAGTTAGACATGATCCACCGCATCTTACAGCAAAACCCAATTATAAAATGCAAATATTAGAAGGAACTTTAGAAAAATTAATGGAGTGGGATAAAAAAGGATATAACATTATATTAACTACTGGAAGAAAAGAAAGTTTAAGAAAAGTAACAGAGCAACAACTATCAGAAGTCGGAATATTCTACAATCATCTTATAATGGGAATTGGTGGTGGAGCAAGATACTTAATTAATGATAATAAACCAGATGGTAATATCGCAGCATTCGCAATTAATCCTATTAGAAATAAAGGCATACAAGATATAAACATATAATAAATGGTATTATTGTATAATGTATATTTAACAGATACCCCGGGTAATTCTAACGTGTTTTTAGATAGGGGCTTACTTCCTGTTCATAGTAAATTAGATATTGCTAAATATAGTTTATCTAGTTTAGCCTCAGCATATGAATGGACTAAAGTTATTATTAATATAGAATTAGATCCTAATATTTTTAGTAAAGCAGAAATTTTTTCTTTGCCTAAATTTGTAAATGATACATTTAAAAATGTTGAAGTACTATTTTCTCCAATAAGAGTAAAATACCAAAAAGACTGGAAAAATATATATAAAGAAATAAATAGTGATTTTATACTTTTACTATGCAATCATGATCATATATTTTTAGATTCTAATAATAACTGTTTAAAAAATATGATTGTAGAAGCTAAAAAACAGCATTCAAAATATGTAACTGTAGCAATGAGTCATTGGCCAGAAAATATTAGATGGGCAAAATCTGGATACATACAACTAGATGCAAGTAATCCTACAAAGTATAATAAAAACTATAAGATTAATGACTACGGATTATCTTATGAAGGTATATCTCTTGATAGTTTAAATATTATAACTAAGGAATTATATTATGAGTGGTTTTTTGTAGGTGATTGGTCTAATATAGAACTTGTAAGAATGGATGGAGTAGCTCAAAAATATCCTGATCTTATTCAAATTAAAGACTATATAGGAAAAACAATTCCTGAACAATTAATAATGATTCCTTATAAAGAACAGATGCGACATTTTGACGGATATATGCATCAAAGAATAGATAATAATATATGCCCTTCTTTAAATATACCCGATGGATTTTTTGAGTATAAAATAAAAATAAGATACGGATATGATGATTACAAAGACGGATGGGTGAATATAAATCCAAAAAAAGATAATTATAGAGCTTATAGTTTAGACGGAACGGATGATAAAATAACTTTAGAAGACATCCCGCTATTCTGGAAAGATAGAATTTCTGAGATAAATATAAATGAAAAAGTAGACAATGAAGAAGAAATGATCCAGTATAGACTACAATCAATATTAAAAATGATATACTCAGATATTAGATACTCTAATTATATAGATAATGAAACTCAAATAAATGTCTTAAATTCGTATTTAAGAACATACAAACAATACGAATTAAATGAAACAGAATAAATTTAAAATAATAATACCTTCATTTAATAATGAAGATTGGGTTGAATACAATATAGCAAGTATAATAAATCAAACATATACTAACTATGAAGTCCTATATATAGATGACGCATCTACAGATAATACATACGATAAAGTACAAAAACTAGTAACCGATTTTAATAACTGGACCTTAATTAAAAATTCTGAAAATCAAGGAGCAACTGCTAATTATTTTGATAATTTAGATGGATATATAAAAGATGAAAATGAAATTATAATTCATTTAGACGGAGATGATTGGTTGTACGATGAAAATGTACTACATAAATTAAATGATTTTTATAATCAGAAAGATTGCTGGATGACTTATGGAGGTTTTTTATGTTTTGATGGAACTACAGAAGCCGTTATACCATATCCCCAATCTACAGAGTATTCTGATTTTGTTCATAAGCATAAATTATATAGAAGAGACGAATGGCGTGCTTCTCATATGAGAACATATCGTGCATTTTTATTACAATCAATTAATAAAAAAGATATAACTTCTTTAATAGATGGCAAATATTATTGGCATGCAACTGATTTAGCTTTTCAATTTGCATATATGGAAATGTGTCCTAAAGAAAAAATATGTGTGATAGATTTTTATGCGTATGTTTATAATCAAAGTAAATCTAATACTATCAGAACTCAAGAAAGAGAAGATTCATCAAATGTTAAATATGAATTAGAAATAAGAAATAGAAAACATTATAAGGAGGGATTATCTAGAGAAAAATTACACCAAATTAATATATGGGATAAAGACTACTATCTTGAATACTGTACTATTCCTAATAAGTTTACTTATTGTTATGAACAAATAGACGGAGAATTTGATATGGTACTTTTATGTGATCTAGCAGCATTAAAATATTTAGAGGGTAAAATAGATATAAAAATAAATGTGCCTATAGTAGTTAGACTTTTTGAACAAAGAGATTATTTTAATAAACAAATATATAATGCAATTATAAAAAATTATAATAAATTTGATGCTATTCTTACATTTGATAGAAATCTATTAAAATTAATCCCCAATGCTATATTTTTACCAGTAAGTGAAGTATCACAGTTTAATAGACTCCCTAATCCATTTGGACATGAACCTAATAAATCAAATTTAGTAGATACGTATGAACTATCTATGGATTTATTTAAGATATATCCAAAATCTAAAATGATATCAGCTGTAGTTTCTAATAAAGCATTTTTACCAGGCCATATTAAAAGACTTGAATTTATAAAATCTGTAAAAGATAAAATAGATTTATTTGGTCGGGGTATGGGTAGAGAAATTCCAAGTAAGTTAGATGCGCTAAGAGACTATATGTTTAGTATAGCAATAGAAAATATATCATGTGATGACAACTATTTTTCAGAAAAGATCATAGAATGTTTTTTAACTGGAACAATTCCTATTTATCATGGATGTATAAACATAGGAGAATTTTTTGATAAAAGAGGTATTCTATCTTTTGAGACTCAAGAAGAATTAAATAATATTATAGATAATCTTAGTGAAGAAAAATATTATTCTATGTTAGAGTATGCTAATAAAAATTATGAAGCATGTTATAAATGGCCATTAAATAATGATATGCTATATGATATGTATTATAAACAAATTATAGAAAAAGGAGTTATAAGAAAATAAAATAATTGTATATGACAAAAGTAGTTTATGTAACAGGTTGTTTAGGTCTTATTGGAAGCCATATAACAAAAGAATGTTTAAATAAAGGTTGGTATGTTAAAGGAGTTGATTCAATTACATATGCAGCAAATGAAGATCTAATTGAAGAGTTTATTTCTAATCCAAGATTTTCTTTTGTGCATGCAGATATAAATGATCTTAAATTTTTATATGAGTGTGATTATATTATTAATACAGCCGCTGAAACTCACGTAGGCAATTCCATAGCAAATTCAGATAAATTTATATCATCTAATATTAATGGAGTTCATACTATACTTGAACTATTAAAAAATTATAGACAAGAAACAACTAAAGTACCTATACTTTTACATTTTTCAACAGATGAAGTATATGGTGATATTGAAGAAGGCGCCCACACGGAAAAAGATTTACTCAAGCCATCTAATCCGTATTCAGCAACAAAAGCAGCTGCTGATCAATTAATTCTTGCTTGGGGTAGAACATACAAAATACCTTATATTATAGTTAGACCTACAAATAATTATGGAATAGGCCAATATGTAGAAAAGCTTATTCCAAAAGCATGTAAGTATTTAGGATTGCATAGAAAGATTCCACTACATAATAGCGGTACACCTATTCGAAATTGGTTGCATGCATCTGATACAGCAAGAGCAGTTGTTACTATAATTGAATCAGGAGTTCAAAATGAAATATTCAATATAGCAGGAGGTTATGAACAAAGTAATTATGATACTATAAAGAAAGTTATACAATCTTACGAGAATATAAGTATATTTGATATGGAAAATTATACAGATATGAGTTACTCAAGACCTGGTCAAGATATTAGATACGCATTAGATGATTCAAAGTTAATAGATCTAGGTTGGAAACCTCAAGCTCAATTTGATAATGAATTAGACAAAATAGTTAAATATTATAAATCAAAATTTATATGGTAGAAAATAATAAACCTATGTATAGATTGCTACATCCAACACAACCTAACTCAGGAATGTTTGCTTTTATTTGGCAAACTATTAGAGGCATGTATCATTTTCCTAATGATAAGTATTATGTTTATTTTGGTAGAGAATCTTGCTTTTTTGATGAAGAAATGTATCAAACGCAAGAAATAGATAATGTATGGGATTATTATTTTGAACAACCTCATATAGATAGCAAACCATCGAGTGATGATATATTATCTGAAGTAGGATTATTAGATGAACCGTTTAGTGAGTTTAGAGATATATACATGCCAGATGGAACTTATGACATACGTAGAGCAGAATATAATGCTATAATTAAAAAAAATGTAAGACTACTACCTCATGTATCTGAAAAAGTAGAAGATTTTTATAATAATAATTTTAAAGGAAAAAAAATATTAGGAATACATTGTAGAGGAACTGATCATCCTGATAAACTACCTATGGATTATTATGTAAAACAAATAAAAGAATACGTAGATGATTATGATGCTATTTTTATAACTTCGGATGAAAAGTATAGAGTTGATTATATAAAGAATATATTTGGAGATAAAGTTATTGAATATCCAACATTTAGAAGTATTAGTGAATTACCACTACACTATCAAAATAATCATGGATGGAGTAGATATTATTTAGGTGAGGAAGTAATTATAGAAGCTTATCTATTATCTAAAACAAACATGCTATTATGTTGTACAAGTTCTAATGTAAATTACTATATTAGAGCATTGAATTTACAGTTGCCTTTTAAAGTACTTAACAAATAATATAAAAAATGATACAGGTAAATTTACTTAACTGCTCAACATATCAATATAGACTTCCTATTATAAAAGCTGCACTTAAAGAATTTTCAAATATAAAAGAAGAAAATAAATCTAAAATAAATTTCTATGCTTTTTGTAATGAAGTAAATAGTAAAGAGTGGGAAGATCTAATTAAATTAGTAGCAGATGCAGGTATTGACACGACTTTAGCAAGCATGCCAGATGATGAATATATAAATAAAGTAAATGTTATTAAAGAATCTACGGCAGACTATATTTGTAAGTGGGATGACGATGTTTTTATTAGTCGTCATATATGGGATTATTTAATTGAGAATGTTGAAATTGTTAACGATCCAAGTATTTCTGTTTTAGCGCCAACCTTATCTAATGGAATGCCTACTGTAGGTTTATTTCTAAAAGATTTTTTAACAGAAGAAGAAAGAGACATTGCGCATAAAATCTTTATTAAAGATAATATAGATCCAAAAATATTTAAGTGTAACTATGAAAGTGTTTTTGATGCAGTTAAAAATATGACTACGTGGGAAGACGAAAAATACTGGAAACTTATAGATACTATAAATCCTATAAAAGATAGGATCGGACTTCCTTGGTTTTATACAATAGTTAAAGGAGTTCACCCAGCCAGATTTTCCTATGACTATAATATGTTTATTGCAAATCATGCAATAAACAATAAAGATATCTTATTAGGTAAATCAGATTTTTATATAGACAAATACATAACTCCATATTTTTGTAATAATTTATTTTTATGTTCTACAGAATTTTATAAAGATTCTCAAAAATTATTCTTTGATAATTGGGATGAGGGACAATTAACAATGCTAGCTAACCAAAGAAATCAAAGTCCTGCATATGTTAGAAATTGTTATGGTATTCATATGGCTTATGGATGTACAAATAAACAAAAAGAAATACAAGATTATTATTTAAATAATTTATTCTTAGAACTATAATGATAAAATTATTAAATATAGATCTAGTATCAGTTAACTGCGTGAACCCAGAGGATTCTGTTAAAGCTCTATTATATAGTTCAAAAAATATACAATTTGGATCTATTAAATTATTAGCACATTATAAACCTAATAATTTACCAGAAAATATAGAATATATTAATATACCTGAACAAACTCACGATACTATGAGTTGGTTTCATATAAACAAACTACCTGGTTATATACATAACGATTATATGCTATCTATACATGATGATGGATTTGTACTAAACTCTAATTTATGGGAAGATAGTTTTTTAAACTATGATTATGTAGGAGCCCCGTGGGGAATAGGATTTGAATGGTGTAGTAGAAATAGAGTCGGTAATGGCGGATTTGTTTTAAAGAGTAAAAAATTTCTTAATTTAGAAGAAACACTACCTTACACTATAAGTCATAACGATGTTTATGTAACAAATACACATTACGATTATTTTGTAAATAGTGGATGTAAATACGCACCTATTGAAGTAGCTATGAAGTTTTCATTAGAAACCAAAATACCAGAATGTAAATTTGATCTTAATTCAACTTTTGGTTTTCATGGTAAGTGCTATCCTGAATCAATAGAAAAAATAAAGTTATTAAATAATTATGAATAAATTAAATATTTTTGGAGGTTCTGGATTTATAGGTAGTAGATACTGTGAAATATATAAAGAAGAAGTATTACTTAATGAAAGATTGGATTATAAACCTAAAACAAATAATATATTATACTTTATAAGTACAATAGATAACTATAATATACATAAGGATTTACATGTAGACGTAGATACAAATCTTAATGTATTACTAAATGTTTTAGATCATATAAAAAATAATCCAGATGCAACATTCAATTTTATCAGTTCTTGGTTTGTTTATGGACAAAATGGAAAAATACCATTTAAAGAAGATGACCTAGAATGTAATCCTACAGGATTTTATTCAATAACGAAAAGATGCGCAGAACAATTGATAATTAGTTTTTGTAATACATACAATGTAAAATATAGAATATTTAGATTAGCAAATGTATTAGGAGAAGGCGATACTAAAATATCAAAAAAGAAAAATGCACTACAGTTTTTAATAAAAGAGATTGTTCATAACAGAGATGTTGAATTGTATTATGGAGGTAATGTTTTACGAGACTATATATATGTTGATGATGTATGTAAAGCTATTCATCACTGTTTAGAAAATGCACCGACTAATGAGATTATTAATATAGGAAGCGGTAAGCCGTATTTATTTTTAGATATTATAAATGATGCTATATTAAAAGCTAATTCTACAGCAAAAATAATTAATATAAAACCAACTCATTTTCATAATATAGTACAAGTTAAAAACTCATATTTAGATACTACAAAATTACATAACTACGGATATAGTTGCGATTATGATATTAAAGATATTATAGATAAATTAATAAATTATTACAAAAACATATAACCAATAATAAAGTATAGTAAAATGATAACTAAAGAAAATCTTATAGATTTTGAAACTAAAATAGGAAATACTTTTAATGAGGGTAAAATAAAAGCGCCTATACATTTATATTCAGGAAATGAAGATTTAATAATTGAAGTATTTAATGACATTGATATAATAAACGATTGGGTATGCTGTACTTGGAGAAATCATTATCAAGCTATACTTAAAAGAATACCAATTGATTTATTAGAATCAGAAATTATTAAAGGTAAGTCAATGATAATGAATTTACCTGAATATAAATTTATATGTAGTTCTATTGTTGGAGGAATACCATCTATAGCTACAGGAATAGCCTTTGCTAGTAAGTTAAAAAATTCTAATCAAAGAGTCTGGTGTTGGGTTGGAGATATGAGTGCTGAAACTGGCGCGTTTCATGAAGCTTACAAATATAGTATAAATCATGACTTACCGATAACATTTGTAATCGAAGATAATAAAAAATCAGTTTGTACTCCAACACCAGATATTTGGAATAGAATAAAACCTTATTATTTAGAAACAGAATATACAGGAGGCATACTAAAACAAAAGAATTTATATTATTATCAATACGAAAATAACAAATATCCTCATGCTGGAGCTGGTATGAGAGTTCAATTTTAATATATGAAATATTACGAAGAATTGCAAAATGCAATGAGTTTATTAGCAGAGCATCCTGACACAGTATTTATTGGCCAAGCTGTAGAATATGAAGGAACAGGTTTGTATGATTCTTTAAAACATCTACCAGATAATAAAAGAATTGAATTTCCTGTGGCAGAATATTTGCAAACAGGAATGGCTAATGGTATGGCTATTGCAGGATTAATACCTGTTTCTACTTATCCAAGATGGAATTTTTTATTAATGGGTACAGATCAAATAGTAAACCATTTAGATAAATTCATGTTGATGTCAGAAAATAGATGCGCTCCTAAAGTTATTATTAGAGTTGCTGTAGGAAGTGAATATCCAGTAGATCCACAAGATCAACATAAAGGTAATTTTTCTAAAGCTTTTAGATCTATGTGTAAAACTATAGATATCATAGAACTAAATGAACCAGAAGATATTATGCCTGCTTACGAAAAAGCACTAAATAGAAATGATGGTAAAAGTACAATATTAGTTGAATTTGCAGATTATTGTAAAACAAAATAGATGAAAATATTAATTACAGGAGCATCAGGTTTTATTGGTAGAAATTTAGTATCGGGATTAAGTAATCATGATGTAACTAAACTTACTAGAGACCAAGTGGATCTTACTAATAAAGACCAATTAAATAGATTTTTTAAATATAGTAAGTTTGATTTAGTTATTCACTGTGCAGTATCGGGCGGCAGAAAAAATATATCAGATACATCAGAAGTTTTTTGGGAAAATTTAGCTATGTTTTATAATTTATTAAGTAATAAAAATAAATTTACTAGACTTATTAATTTAGGCTCAGGAGCAGAGTTAGATCGTTCTGAAAATATTAATTTAATCTATCCAAAATATGAAGATAAGTATCCGTTAGATTTTTATGGAATGTCTAAAAATGTTATTTGCAGGATAATAGAACAGGAAAATAATTTTCATAATATTAGAATATTTAATGTATTCGGTCATGATGAAGAAAATCAAAGGATGATTAAGTCTAATATTATAAACTATATTAAAAAACAAAGTATAGTTATCCACCAAGATAAATTAATGGACTTTTTTTATATAGAAGATTTAATCAAATTAATTAATTATTTTATAGATAATAATTATTTCCCTAAAGAAGTTAATGCTGTATACAAAAACAAATATCATTTATCAGACATAGCAGGAATAATAAATAAACTATCAGACTATAAAGTTGATGTGGTATTTAATGAACCCGGGCTTTCTAAAACATATATAGGTAAACCATTAATAACAGAAATTACTCCTATAAAATTTAAAGGATTAGAAGATTCAATTAAAGAAGTTTATAATAAATTAAAATGAACCAAATAAGTTTTATAATTAATACGTCAGTAAATACCTTAGATCACGTTAAACTACTACTAAAGTCTTTAAAAGAGAATTTAAAAGGTCAAAACCATGAGATCTTATTCTTTGTAGATTCTGATAATGAAAATACGGTATCTTATTTAAAAGAACAAAAGAAAAATTTTTATGATCTTAAGATTATAACTCATAAAATAACTCCGTGTGTAGGATATTCAAGGAATAGTAATTTACTAATTGAATTAGCTAAACATGACATTGTGAGTTATCTTCAAAGTGATATGGTTATATCTCCAAACTACGATTCAGATATATTATCAGAGATAGAAGATAATTGTATCCTCAGCGCTACCAGAGTCGAACCTCCATTACATGGTAATTCAGATAAGGTAATTACAATCGATTTCGGAACAGACCCAGAATCATTTAATATGGCTTCATGGAATAGTTATTCAAATACTGCTAAACAAAATAAAACTATAGAATACTTCTTTGCTCCATTTACATTTTATAAAAAAGTTTGGCTAAGTATTGGTGGATATGATACATTATTTAGAAGAAGTAGAGAAGATTCAGATTTACTTCAAAGATTTATACAATCTAAAATTAAAATTAAACAGACGTTTAAAGCTAATGTATATCATTTTAGTTGCGTAAGTTCTCGAGGTAAAAATTGGTTCGATCAAAATAATGAAACTGCAAAAAAAAGAGTGGAGTTACAACAAATTGCTGACGGAATTGAGTTAAGAAGATTTATAAAAAAGTGGGGAGGTTTTAATCATGGAGAGAGTAAACTATTAAAATTAGATATGGATCTAGTTATCAAAGATGATAGGGAAATGAATCCAATGTTCTTAGCACAAGTAGAAGTTTATTTTTCAAGAGTCTGGTTAAAAACGGAAGATCATAGACAAAAGTGTATCAATCTATTTTCTAGAGAACATGATCCTGCAAATGAGTTATTAGGATTTTCAAAAGAAGATTGGGAAATCGCAAAAAAATTCTATAATCAAACTAATTTTGAAAAGATCTATAAAGTAGGTATGCCTGAAGATTATAATATAAAAGTTGAAGTGGACTTCACTAATGCAGATCCTAAAACGGATCTGTTTATTCAAAATGTCACGCGTTTGTATGACATTGTGGGATCCTCAGAACCGGGAATATATGAATTAGGGGCGGCTAAAATAGAGGTCAAGAATCTAGTTAATCTAGCCTATGATCAAATTGTGGTAAATAATCCCCCATTCGATTATTCACTATTAACAATAGAATAAGATATTTATATAAAAGATATAATATGGAAGCTGTAAATCCTAGATTCAATATAACTGTAGCCGGTAAAAAATACGGATTACAATTTGATGTTAACTCTAATCCTACAAAAAAAGGAGTTAAAATGCAATTTATCCTAGATCAAGAGTTCCAAGATCCTAGAGATAAACAAATGCTTGCTAATGAGATTAGTGTAGCACTTCAAAAAAGATTGGGAGCTTCTGGTATTATGGTTGACTATGATGATCGTAATCCATACAAAAATGTAATAGGATTTATAGTCCCGATAAACTCAGTAGCTACAATGATTATTAAAGCTATGAAAGGCGGAGCATAAAATAAAATCTAAACTAGTTATGAAGAGACCTGTAAAAGCTCTATTTGAAAATCCACAAGATCTCAGAGCAGAAGACGTGGCAAAATCCGAAATACTAAAAGATCTTTTAAAGAATCATGTACCACTTGCTATTGAAAATGCAATAGTTAAGAAGAAGATCTATGCTTCTGTATTTGAGATTAATGATTCAAAGCAGTTTATAGAAATTCATAAAAATAATTGGGTGCAGGCTTTAGAAACCTGTTTAGTCTGGTATGTAGAAGACGAAGATTATGAAATGTGTAATCATATAAAAAATCTAATCTTTACAATACAAGATAAAAAAAAATTAAGTAAGATTTCTATACAACAAAATAAAAGTAATGGATAGTGAATACAAGCAAATACAATTAGGTATAGATTCTATTTTAAATACTAAGACATTTATAAGAAGAAAAAAGAAAACGCAGTCTGATAAAAAGAGAGAATTATTTCATCAAGTTATTAATGGAATAGATGAATTAAATAATAGACAGACTATAATGTATGCTGATCTAGATTTAGATTTTTCTAACTATGATGAGAAATACTTTGCAATAATAGATTCTCTATTATATATAAATTTTGGAAAAGAATGTACAGAGTTAATAGGTTTTTATCTTTATGATAGAATAAATATAGATGGAACAATCAATCCCCTACTAATAAATGATTCAGAAGAATTAATAATAACAAATCCATACGAGTTATGGAATTTATTATGTAAAATAAATCCTAAATTAAGTGAGTAAGACATATAATTTTACTAAAGAAAATATGCAAAGGGGAGTCCGTCCTGATGAATGGTGGAATAAAGGATTTCAATTAACAGAGCAACAGATAAAAGAAGCTATGGCTAATAGTCGTAGTAATAAAGAAGCTGCTAGATGGCTTGGTATAACTGATATAACATATAAAAAATATGCGAAGAGTTATATTGATGAAACTACAGGTAAAACTTTGTTTCAATTACATATGAACCAGTCAGGTAAAGGTATGCCAAAAAATTGGATAGGAGGAAAGTGGAAAAAAAGTTTAGATGAAATGTTAGTAGATAATCAACCTATTAATTCTAAAAGAATAGCAAGATTAAAAGAACTATTAATGACAGATGGTAGACTTGGATATCAGTGTTCAGCTTGTAAGTATTCAGAGAAAAGATTAACTGACATGAAAGTTCCTCTGTTACTTAATTTTAAAAATAATATAAAGAGTGATTGGAGAATAGAGAATCTTCAATGGCTTTGTTACAATTGTCATTTTCTTTTTGTAGGAGATATCTTTAATAATAAAATGCTACAAAAAGTTGAAGCGCTTCCATTACATACAGAAGGAATGAAAGAAGACGTTCAAGAGGTATATCAACTTGATGATTTTTATTATAATCATCTTAAAAAATTAGGTCTAGATAATCAAGGCGATATATTATTCAAAGATCCTGATATTGTTGACTTTAAAGATGACGGAGAGGAGTTTATTGATATCCGTACATAACTTATTGATAATCAATCACTTACAACTGATTGATTTCCAACCACTTATAACTAATTGATTTTCAATCGAGAATTTTTGTAAAAAGCTAAAATAAATTTTTTTATTTCAGCAGAATGGTATAATTTTACTATATAACAAATCAATCAAGATGAAAAAATTAGTAACAAAACAAAAGTATTTCAATCCAGAAACAGGCAAATTAGTAGGTTATGTTAGAGCTAAGACTTTAGGTCTTATTCCTGGATCTATTCCAAAAGAAACAGTAGTAGAGTCTAACGAAGACTTTCAAGTTGAGACTGTTCGTATAACAGATCTTGAATTCAATAACAAATTATTTGTTCCTGTTTCTACTGGAAATAATAATCTAAATAAATTCATTTCATCGGACGGAGGTTTTATGCCAGCTACAAATATTATCTTAATCGGTACTCCTGGTATCGGTAAGTCTACTGTAGGTATGGACATGATCGTTCGTGCAAAACGTCAAGGTAAAAAAGTTTTGTTTATATCTGGCGAGATGAATAGAATTGACATGTTTAGATATTGCAGACGTTTTCCTTCTTTCGGTGAGCTTGATATTCTTTTTGTATCTGACTATATCAAGTCAAATCCTGTAAAAGCAATAGAGAAAGTTCTTGAGAACGGTTACGATCTTGTACTTGTAGATTCTTGGGCTGAAGTATGTAGAACTGTAAAAGACTTTTCTGGAATGAGTACTACTAAAGCAGAGAGTTGGATTTTAGATCTTATGGAAAATCATAATGAAGCTAGAAATAATGCAAGTCTTCATACGTGTTTTTTAATCATTCAACAAGTCACTAAGTCAGGAGAATTTGTAGGATCTAATAGACTTAAACACATGACGTCTGCGATGTTAGAAATGTATCGTGATCGTGCGCAAGATAAAAATGTTATGGAGTTTAGTAAGAATCGTGTAGGTACGGCAGGTGACGGTATATCTTTTAAAATATCTAGAGACAAAGTAACGTATTCAAAAATTATAAAATAAAAATAAAGGTTATGAATATTACAGAACAAGTTATTAAACAAGGATCTGCAACAAAATTAAATGCAGACTCTAACAACTGTACAGTATTATCTTTTGCCGCGGCAACAAATATACCATACGATCAAGCTTATAGTATAGCTCAAGATAAGTGGTCAAGAGTAAAAGGTAAAGGCGTTACTACTAGTACACTAACAAGATTTTTTGGAGAAGATAATATTAATGTTTGCAAACACGATATTGTAATTAATGATATAGCTACAAAATTTGTAAGTAAAAAAATAGATGTTAAAAATTACTATCTATATAAAACAACAGGAAAAGTAAATGCCTGCCAGATGAATATAAATTCTTTTATTAAAAAATATCCTAAAGGAACATACTATATGCTTGTATCTAGACATGCTTTTGTTATTAAAGATGGAGAAGTTCTAGATCATGAAAGTCTTAAAACTAAAATGAGTAGAAGAATAAAAGCTGCTTGGAATATTTCTCAAACAAAATAAAAATAAAAGTTATGACCAAAAAAGAAATGCATAAAGAAATCAATCAAAGATTTTATGATTATATTAATGAAGAGTTTAGACATTATGCAATCGATAGTAGCGAAGGACACGGTAGAATTTATTTAATTCCAGAATCAGGAAATATAAATGATGCTATAGAATACCACCAATCAAGACACGATCTTTGTTGTTTAAATTGGTCTTCTGAAAAAACTAAAAAAGATGTCCAGACTATGGAATTATTTCTTAATGATATTTTAAAACAATATAGTATATGACACAAATAAAATGGTTTGAACCTCAAGCTTACATGACTTTGAGTAATTCACATGGTATGGAAATTATGATCAATAATTCTGGAGAAGAGGTATCTTATAGGTATAGTAATGAGGAACCTAATGCAGAAGTATATACTGTAGAAATACAATTTGATCAAGACGGCGATCCATATTTTATGGAATATATGGGTGATCGACATAGCCGAGTAGCTAGATACTTAAGTGATTTTTTAAAAATACAAAAATAAAAGTTATGACTCAAAAAGAAATTCAAAAATTAGCAACAGAAATTATTGGAGACGGACAACAACCTAATAAGTTTTTTGTATCGATCAACGCGTACTTTGCAAATGGACAAGATGAAGGATTCGATCTTATAAAAGGATTCTCAGATAAAGATTCTTCGATTTATGTATTTGATACTTTAGAAGAAGCTCAGGTTTGTTATGATGATAATGAGTTATCTCCTGAGTTTGGTATAGGTACAGTTACTATAGAAGATAGATTGGTTGGCGCAGTTAAAGAAAAGCAATTAGAACTTTACATGAAGCCTACTTGGATTAATAGAGAATACAAATTTTAATAAAAAATAAGTTATGAATATACAAAAAACAACTGCACCTGAAGACGTGATAGAAATTAATAAATGGTTCCAGACTTTTAATGTGGGATCGAGATGCGATAAGTATAATCGTTTTGCAAATGGGAATCTAAATGACCAATATGATTTTAGTGGATTTAAACGTAAACAAGATAAAAATCGTAGATTAGAATTTTTTAAGAATTTTAAATTAGCAAGTATATGGTCATAATTCACAGTTTCCAAGTACCTTTTGTTATTAATGACAAATCAGGAAGATACATTTATGTTGACGGTAAGAGAACCGATCTTCCAAGTAAATCAGATAAGAAGGATTATATTTGGTTCAGGAGACCTTATCCAGGTGGAAAGAATGAAGCCTTTAAAATCAACTTGGATTGGGAAGTAAAAGGAAACGCCGGAAGATCTTATAAAGTAGAAGTTGATCATAACAAGTGGTCTTGCAATTGCCATTCTTTCAAGTTTAGTGGAAATAAAAAATTCTGTAAACACATAGAGGAAATTAAGGCTTCATATTTATAATAGACTTAAGGTTGCCTAAATTATAATTTATGAACAAGAAAGCGCAGGATTTCATAGCTTACGTAAAAGCAGAGTGCAAAAAGAATGGAGTCAAGTGTGATCTACGGAAAGTTTCTTATGTAAGACTTAGTAAAGGAATGAAATGCTCAGGATGGTTTGATTCTGATAATGAACAACCTACCCTTGTTTGTTCAATGAATCGATCAGATTTTTTAGAAATACTTGTACATGAATTTTGCCACATGCAACAATGGATAGAACAATGTCCAGAGTGGGTTAATTCAGAGTACTCTATGAATTATATAGATGACTGGCTTTCTGGTAAAGAAGTAAAGAATATCAAAAAATATATAGGATTAAGTAGAGATCTTGAATTAGATAATGAAAAGAGATCTGTTAAAATGATTAAGAAATTTAATCTAGATATAGATATAGAAATGTATATCAAGAGAGCAAATTCTTATGTTCTATTTTATAATTGGATGTTAGAATCTAGAAGATGGAGTACACCACAAAACTCTCCATATAAAAATAAAAAGTTATTATCAGTAATGCCTGCTACTTTTAGAATGGATTATACTAAAATCCCTGAAAAAATTAGAAAGGTATATGAAGAAGAAAATATTTAGAGTATGGAAAATGAAGTAAAACTTACTAGAAGCCATGTTAATAAAATATTAGACTGGTGTATAAATACTTATGGCAAATCAAATTTTAATAAAGAAATTCCTGTAGTAGAATTTAAAAAGCCAGATTATAGTAATGAAGATTGTATGGCATTCTATGATGAAATTGAAGGGGTGATCTTCATTAATAAAGAACAGAATACAACTTTATATGATCTAACAAATAGTATCATTCATGAATATACACACTACAAACAAAACATGAAGCACTACCAGATACTAAGTTTATATCTTCCTGATCATAAAAATCCTATGGAAATAGAAGCAGAAAAAGTGGCTAAAAAGGATACCAAAAAATGTATTAAAGAGGTCTTTAATACTAAAAGTATCAAGTAACTTAGATATTTATTGTTATGTTATATTATGACGTCCTGGATGAAATAGCAGGTTCATCAGAAATACCAAATGAAATCCATCCCCTATTCCATGTCAATCCTAGAGAAGCGTGGATAGAGATAATGATCCAGCTTATAGAAAGAGGTGTTGTAAAAAATAGTTATACTAATTTAAAAAGCTACTCTACTATTTGGGAGGGTATGTTATATACTAAATTTAGTACAGTAAATTAAATTAAATGCTTTTACAAACTCAAATTAACGACACTTATATACAGAGTCATTTAATGGAATATGGAATTTTAGGATTCTTAGCTTTTATTTTAGGATACTTTGCATGGATCCAATATAAAAGACTTGTTAAAAAGAATGATGAGTTAGAAGTTAAAGTAGATAAATTACAAGACGAGATGATGGGTTTACTAGTTGAAGAAAGAGACCGTCTGGCACAGTTAATAAGAGACAATACTTCTGCTCTTCAAGAATTGCAGAAAACTATATTTAAATTCATGGCTAAAAACGGAGACTAATGGATTTCAAATCAAAATCTTTACTCAAATTAGCAGATAAACTAATTAAATCTCATGAGGCTAAAGAACATTTTGATAAATCCCAAAAAGAAAAAGAGTACTCTAAAAAAATAATGATACTTAAAGAGATCCTAACTACAGAGTATAAATTTGCCAATCAACATAAATCGCTCCATCCAGAGTATACTACAAAATTAGAAGTGGTTAGAAAACATATAGACTACATAAAAAAGATTCAAGCTTATAAAACGTTAGATACTTCAGATAAGCAGATTGTAGATCAACTAATGAAAAAATACGGAGTTTAACTAACTACAAAGAATTATTTTTCTATTTAGATTAAATATCTTAATTTTATTTTGAAATAAAAATAATATTATGAGCAGTGTAGATATTGCGGCCTCTATAACTATAGCAGTTAATTTAGTAATAGTTATATTAGTTATTAAATACGGAAACAAAAAAAAATAAAGATTATGAAAGACATTTTTTACGACATTAATGATTTTAGATGGTCAAAAGAAAATAATTCATTTTATGCAGAAGCGCCAGATCTTTATTCATTAGGAGATCATAATTCTGCTTTTCCAAATGGTAAAAATAAATTTTATATAAAGAATTTTAAAACCAATGGCTTTCGCTCATTTGTTTTTCAAGAAGAGAGTATAGCGTACATGACTTTAAATCAAGAAGAAGACTATATAATAGAAGAAACTATCTGGATCTACAAAAGTGAGGACGGCATTTCCTGCCAAATATATATCCCCTATCTATCCCTATCATAACTGATTGATTTTCAACACTTTATAACTAATTGATTATCAACAAGTTATAACTGATTGATTTCCAATAAAAACTTTTGGAAAAGACTAAAATAAATTTTTTTATTTGAAAAATTTGTTATAATTTTACTATATAACAAATCAATCAAGTATGATGTACACAAAAAGAGACTTACAAAATTTAGACACGATCGAACAAGCTTGGGATGGAGATGAACTTAAGATAGAAGAGCCAGGTTATAGAGTGTGGCTTACGCATCCTGAAAATAGAAAGTACAGTAGCGACTATACTGTAGAAACTTTAGTTAACGGTAAATGGGAACAACAATCATGTTTATTTGATTTTGAATATAAGAATCTTCCATACATGAAAAGTTGTGAGTATAGCGGATTGCCGTCAGTTGGATCATATAGTAAATAATAAATAAAAAATAAAGGTTATGATGTTTAAACAAAATGAAAATGCTTCAGCAGGTACTTCTTTTTTCGGTACCACTTTAAATGCCTCAGTTAATGAATTAATCCAGATTTTTGGAAAGCCTACAATTCAAGATAATACAGGAGAAGATAAAGTAAATTTTGAGTGGGATATTGAATGCCAGGATGGAACTGTCTTTACTGTATATGATTGGAAAGAATACCGACCGATCGGTCTAGATGAACAAATAGAGTGGCATATAGGTGGTATGAGTGAAGCAGATACAGAAAAAGCAAAAAGAGAAATTAATAATCTAAAATAAAAGTTATGGAAATTACAATAATCCCAATCTTAGTTTATCCAAATTTTCCTAAAGAAATTAATACAATACATTTAAATTAAAGTTATGACTAAAAATTTTACAGTAGCTAAACAAACTCAAGACATTTCTAAATTAACTCTTTGTACTTTAACAATCAAAGATTGGTTCACAGGAAAAAGTCAGATCAAAAAGATCATGCCAAAAGATCCTGAGAAGGCATTAAATATTCATAGTAAATTAAATCCTAATGCTATAGTTAGTATCTCATGGAATAAGGACGGCAAATCTGCAGGAAAGACTACTATTCCAGACAACATGAGACGTGATCAGGAGCTCGTGGACGAGCTAGAAATGGAGGTTGAATACTTCACAAAGAAGTGGTATGGCAAGATCAGTAAGGCTAAAATGGCTCAAATTCAAGCCGAAATTGAATCAGAAACACAACTTATTGATAATGAATCAGTTGTAATGGGTTGATTTTCAATCAGTTATAACTAGTTGATTACCAATAAAAACTTTTGGAAAAGACTAAAATAAATTTTTTTATTTCGTAGAATTGTCATAATTTTACTATGAAACAAAACAATAAAGGTTATGAATAATCAAATTATCTTCTCTGCTCTAGAATCTCAATTAGCTACTAAACAAGCCGATCTAGAATTACATCAAACTTCAATAGAAAATCCTGCTTTTAAAGAAATGACTGAAGAAGTTTTACAGTCACTTCGCGAAACAGTATCTTCTCTTATTCCTAGTATTATATTAGACAAAAGTCGTATTGAAATCATGAAATCCGGCCAACCTAATTCTTGGTCTGCTATTACTATTTCTTTAACCAATGATTGGGGATCTGAAAAATCTGTTCGTACTGTTAAAATTAATTGGTATGGATCAAGTGCTACTTTAGAAGATCAAAATACACTAAATGATCTTCAAGTTTTTGGTGCAGTCGCTTCTAAACTTTCATGGATTGAATACGAATTCATAAATAATTGGAGACCTAAACTCACTGAAATTGGTAAATTAGGTAACGATCTAGAGGAAGAAATACGTGAAATCAAAAGAAGTATTAACTCAGTAAAAAATCAAATAAGAAATGAAGGAGTCGATAGCTATAAAAAAGAAGGATTTACTTGCGTGCTTACTCCAACTTTAAATATATCTAGAAATTATGAAGCCGAAGGTATTATATACGAATTGGGATCAAGTATTCCTAATATACAGTTATCAATAGGTAGAGGTAAGTGGGACTATATACATGCTAAGTCGTTTAAAGTTTTAAAAACTAATAAGTATAAAACTACTTTAGAAGTAACACGCGGTGATAATAAAGTTGTAGAGCATACAGTTACTGCTAGATCTTTCAATCAGTTTATTGACGAAGTATACGATTGGCAGAATGAGAAAGCTAAACTGCATAATGATAAAATCACAGAAAGATTCAATACTCAATATGCTAAGCAATCTGCATAATTAATCTAAAAATAAAAGTTATGAAAAAAATAAGTAGAAAGAAGTCCTTAGTGGATTATATGATCGAGAATGGAAATAATTTTAGGTACACAGACATGATAAAATATCTTGTCAAAGTATGTAGAGAAAAAGAATATGAGTGGCAATATGATCGAGGATTCTATGGAGCAAACTTTGGATTCAGTGGATATATGACTCGAGGTTGCGGAACTTGTGGAGTCTATAAAAATCCCGCAGATAAATGGAGTGCTAAGTATTATACAGAAGAAGAAATGCTATTTTATAAAATAGAACAATTTGTAAATCCAGCAGTTCGTAAATTAGTAAGATGTCCATCAATATTAAATGATACAAAATTAGATCTTATTAAAAAAATAGCTAAACTAGTTAAAAAATAAACTATGGAAAATGAAATCCCGATATTAGAATCTGCTACATTTAATTTCAGTCAAGAAGGTAATTGTTTAGACGAATCAGATATTGAAACACTAGAGATTAGATGTGAAAGTAGTTTAGGAATTGACAGGGATGAAGGTTATTTCTATGTACTTAAGACAGAACAGTGGTCAATAGATGGAGTTGAAGAATTACAAAAATTATTTGATAGAATTCAAAAATCAATAAAAAAATAAATTATGAATACTAAATATTGTAAAGTTTGTCAGAAGGAAATCCACCCTAAACGTGTAGCATTGGGATATGGAACTACATGTGTAGATCATAGTAGTGCAGAAAGATATACAGGTATTGTAGCCGCAGGATCTAAGAATGACTTCGAAGTTCAGATCATTAAAGATCCTGAGATCGGTAGGCAACTTGTTCAATTATCAAATATTTATTAAAAAAGTAAAATGAATTATTTGAGCCCGGTAGAATATAGTAAAAAAATGAAAGCCCTAATGGAAGATGAATCGACCACTTCAGAAGATGTAATCTCTGTAAAAGGAGAGAAGACTATGAAGGAAAGACTTTCAGAACTTTCTCCTGATGAAACAACTAAACTTCAAGAATATATTGCTAGTATTAAAGAGATCAAGAAAGCTATTTACGAATTAATTAATAAAGAACAAGTAGAGGAAGGCGGAAACATGTCCTCAAGATTAGTAATGCCTACAGAAGAAGAATAGTAAAATAAAATAATGGTTATGAAATTAGTTGCAATAGGGGATATCCATGGTAGATCTATTTGGAAATCAATAGTACAAAAAGAAAATCCTGACAAAGTAATTTTTGTTGGAGATTATTTTGATAGCTTTGATATTCCTGGAGTAGATCAGATCCACAACTTCAAAGAGATTATTGAGTATAAAGAAACTTCATTCACTAATGAAGGTACAGATCTTCAACATAAGACTAAGGTTATATTATTGATTGGTAATCATGATTATCATTATTTTCCTGACGTTGGTTATAATGGAACATCAGGATATCAAATAGGAATTGCTCCTAATATTATCCAAGTACTTCAAGAGAACAGACATCATTTACAAATGGCTTATCAAATGGGTGAATTTGTATTCACTCATGCAGGTATAAGTAGTCAATTCATGGATGATGTATTTGGTATTGATGGATGGAAAGTAAATAGTTTAGCAGAAGATCTAAATGAACTATTTAAATATAAACCTAAAGCATTAGAATTTAGTGGTAAAAATCCTTACGGAGATGATCCAGAACAAGGACCACTTTGGATTAGACCTAAATCACTAATGAAAATAAATAGAGATACTTTAAGAAAGAAAATAATCCAAGTAGTAGGGCATACAGCAGTTCATAAAATAGATAAAGAAAGTAAAGCTACTGGTGGAAGGTACTATTTCATAGACACACTAGACACTAGTGGAGAGTATATGATCATAGAGAATAATCAAATTACATTTAATACAGTAAACTAAAAAGTTATGGATAGGATTGAAATGTTATATAACAATATGGATCGCTTTGATAAACAGCAAATGTCCGAATATCTAATTAAAGATGGATATCCAGAACCCTATACGCATCAAGCAGAATTTAAATATCAAAATGAAATTCTAAAGTTATATGATAAATGGAATATGCTTACTCAAGAAGATGAAGAAGCCATTTTAAAAATAGCAAATAAATTTTAGTCATGGCTTTAATGATAGATCTAATAGATACTGTAGAAAACTTATACTCTAATATGCCTGATAAAAGAAAAAGAAAAGAGTATCAAGATTGGAAGCAGGCTATAAACATTATTATACAAGATATAAATAAATTGTGTAAATTTAAAATGTATAATCAAATAAAATAATATTATGGCAGTAAGTCAAAAGCCTAGAAAGAAAAAAGTAGAACCTAAAGTTGTTAGTATGCAATCATTACAAGAACCTCTATGGTTTCCTATTGATTGGAATAAAGTAGAGACCTTAGAAGACATGAAATTTATAATTAAAAATATGGGTCTAGGTTGCTCTAACCAGGCTCCTAGTTATGCAGAACTTAAAAAGTATTTATCTGACATACCAAATAATAGAAATTAATAATGGCAGACTTTAGTAAACAGTATTGTGAAATATATGATCCGGAATTTCCTTGGGATTTTGATATAGAACAAATAGCAAATGAATTAGATACTGGATATATGAGATCTATTATATGTGAAGGTTTTGGGTTCAACGCAATAGGAAAAAAAGAAGCCGGAGAAATTATACTTCACTTTAAAGACTGGGAAACGGGAAAAACATCTTGGGTTAATTATAAAGATTATATAGCAGAAAAAATTAATAAGTAATGAATAGTTGGATAGATCCTAAAATTGGGAGAATAATAGAATTAGAATTAGAAATAACAGACGCAGTATCTAAAGGACATAAAGCCGCGGACAATGATAAGTTTAAAGAGCATAGAGAAGAATTAAAGCGGTTAAGAGAGGAACTAAAGTTCGAGCGGCGCGCGCAAGGGCGGCGGTAAAATTTCGCGAGGGCCTCAAAATTCATAAATACAAATATACAATAATAAGTTATGCAATACACCCAGTTTGAAAAGATTATGCTTACCTATAAGCAGGCCTTATCGGATATGCATGAGCTTCACAAGATAGGCTTAGACTTGAGTGAGGGCAAATATGACATCATGAGCCACTTGTACATCATGTTTAATGAATCTATGGGAATCGAATACAACTCGCATGGCGTGGACTGGATTGATTGGTACATATTCGAAACCGACTGGCAGAAAGACAAGCGATACGAAGCTTATAATGAGAAAAAAGAATTGATCGCTCAAGACTTAAAAGGCTTGTGGGAACTACTTGAAGCGGAATATAAAATAAAAAGCCATGAAAAATAAAAAACCCCAAGACTACGTAATCCACTACCGGGATGTAGACCCGTATACCGGTCACATTGATGCCGAGGGTGAAACATGCAGGACCAGTACCTATGCCGGAGCGGAGAGGATTATTGAAGCCCTAAAGGAGTTTAATCTCAAGTCTAAACAGGGTAAGCCAAATAGAGAGTACAGTATAATAGTAGAAGAAAAGAAGTTCCCAGAGAAAGATCATGATCACTGGTGGACCTGGTAGATCAATTCCCTTTTCGTATAATGGTAGTACATCTGGTTTTGGTCCAGAGTGTTGTGGTTCGAGTCCATGAGAGGGAACTTCGGATTTAAATGATCCAGTGTCCGGAATTAGTCTTACATTTATATAAATAAAAAGGTTATGAATCTAGGATACGCTTGCATAAACATGACTCTAGGGAAAGCTGTAACCACAAACCGTGGTATGGTCAAGCGCACCTTTCTCTCCAAGGGTCCGGATTGGGTATCCGAACTTGCACTTGCCAACTCTAGAGATATTATTAAAATTCTAGAATGGAACAGAAGCAAAGGCATCCGTCTATTTCGTTTAACATCTGCCCTTATCCCTTGGGGAGACAGTCTAGATCTTACCCGATTAAAGGACTACGAAGCCATTTGTGGAGAACTTAAAAAGGCTGGTGACTTTGCAAGAGCCAATGGAATCAGGATCACTACACATCCTGGTCCATTCAATGTACTTGTGTCACCAAACCCGGCTGTAGTAGACAAGACAATTCAAGATCTGGAAATGCATGGCAAGATATTTGATATGATGGGGCTTGATCAATCGCCATATAACAAGATCAATATACATTGTAATGGTGTATATGGAGATAAAAAGGCAGCCATGGATAGGTTTTGCCAAAATTTTTCTCTCCTATCCGAATCAGTTAGATCAAGGCTTACTGTAGAGAATGATGATAAGGCAAGTATGTATTCTGTTATGGATCTGTGGTATATCTGGAGTAAGATTGGTATACCTATTGTGTTTGATTATCATCACCACGGGTTTTGTACCGGAGATCTTACTGAAGAACAAGCATTAAAATTAGCAGCAGAAACCTGGCCTAAAGGAATCAAACAGTTAGTACACTATTCTGAATCAAAGGCTCTGCACGAGGCGGATACCCGAATCAAAGCCCAAGCCCATTCTGATCTTATCCGGGCTCTTCCAAATACATACGATTTAGATCTAGATATTATGGTCGAGGCCAAGTCAAAAGAGTTAGCAATCCTTCCATTCATTAAAAAATAAACCAATATATATGAAAAACAAAAAACCAATTTTTTTTATCCTAGCTTTAGTTATCTTTATGATATCAACTGAGAGTTGTAGTCTTGTTATGAAAATAATCCATCCATTTAATGCTCAGAATAACTGCCCAACCAATAATCCTAACTACTTCTTTAAAAAGGCTGGTGCTAAACCTACAAGAGATTATGTAAGGAATAATCGATTTACTCAAAGAAGACATAAGTATTAATATGGAAACTAAACTTGTAAGATTTGTAAATGAATCTGAATTTCTGGAAACAGAAATAGATATGAGTGAGTTTGTACCTGAAAGAGTATTTGATACAGAAGTATTTGGCTGGTATCAAGATGTTGTTTACATATCAATTAAAAAATAACCAATGTCATCTAGTAATTTCTTTAATCCTAAAAGTAATCAAAATAATTTAAAAAAAGGATTTGTACGCTTCAATGATCCAGGAGATAAACCTATTTTAGGACCTTTTCCAAGTCCTAGTCCAAGTCCTATACCTCCAACACCAATTCCAGATATAGTAATGGATGGTCTAGTATTATGGTTAGATGCATCTACATATAGCTCAGGTAATTGGGCTAGTTTAGTTGGTACAGATGTTGCTGTTTTGAGTAATGACTTTGGAACAATTACTAAAGAAACTAATAATGGAGGTGTAATTCAATCT